>JAQMYL010000019.1:19626057-19636068 GCA_030014365.1 Clarias pachynema
TCACTACTATATCACATCATCACTATACAACAACATTCACTACTATATCACCCCATCACTATACAACAACATTCACTACTATATCACATCATCACTATACAACAACACTAACACATCACTACAACACTAACACTAACTACTATAACACACCATCAGTACACAACAATCCCTAGTACATACTGTAATATATCACTAACAATAACTATACACAATACTAATGACAATAAATACAATGACTATTCAAAAACAGTCACTACAAAGACAGTCACAACCCATTTACTATGTACAGCACTCACCATAGTAACTATCACTATGGCAACCGCTGGGGGTTTGGGGGCAGCAGGGCACACAATGCACCCCTCAGTGCGGATCCTCCTCCTCCTCTTCAGTTTTCCAGGCAACACGTTTTTTCAACCAACAGATAAAACTGAAACTTGGAGAATTTACAACTCTAAGTCTAATCAGCGGTTTATATTTATAGAAGTAAAATATTACAAACATGTGAAGAAAAGAACGAAAGAAAGAAGAAAGAAGAAACAACAGATACAATGTTACCTTCCTCATGCTGGCGGTGAAGCGCCGGAGTTTCTCCCCGACTTTCAGCAGAACTCCAGCGTCTGCGCGCGGCTCCGGCTCACAGCGACCAGTCCAAAGTCCGCGGGAGTTCTCATGGTTCTCATGCTCGGCTTTGATCGGCAGGGAACAAATCGAAAAGTCGTTCACAAAGAGATTAGGATTAATGTTCACAACAGCGGAGTGCTGTTACATTGTGGGAACAAGTTTTTTTTAAAAAGCCTAGAAAACGTTTACTGACTTTAACCAGCACTGTGGAAATAAATACAAAAAATAAGATACTATAAATAACTGATTTTTTTTTTTTAAGGCGTAACGCAAAGCTGTGCGCGCTCACGACTTGTTGCGGTGTGTGTGTGTGTGTGTGTGCGGCGCGGAGCGGAGAGTCAGTTCTCCCGCATCGCTGCACTTGTCGCGCTGAATGAGAAGGTTGCCAGATTGCTACAAACGCACCACAGATACCCGTCCATGCTCATCCATTTCACGTAACTTTTTTTAAACTGGTGTTTATTTGTAATGCGGCTCGAACTTCACTGAAATAAAAAAAGAATAAACAAACAAATAAATAAATAAATAAATACCCGGACGACATTTTTCTAATAAAAATAGTAAGGATGATTCCAACACATTCCAACTTGTACATGGTGTAAATTTTACTGCCAAAAGTTTTCTATATTTTCCCACTAACTCATCGTCTAGACCCCTTTATCATGTATTCAGGGTCGTGGGGGGCCTGGAGCCTATCCCAGGAGGCACGAGGCAGGGTACACCATGGGCAGGGTGCACACATACACACACTCACACACTCATTAACACACTACAGGGAATCTGGGACACCAATCAACCTAATCTGCATGTCTTCGGACTGTAGGAGGAAACCGGAGCACCCGGAGGAAACCCACCAATCACGAGTTCTATATTTAATATATAGTAAAATATTTTATTATTATATTTTATTTAATTTTATATTAAATCAATTTTATATTCCTTATTTTAATATTTTACTTTTCATATTCTATTTTTCTTTTTTTTATTACTATATTCTTATTTTATATTCTTTATAGAGCAGATCCTGAAGATAACAGATGAGAGAATTATGTGTATCAGGTTTTCATCAGGCCCAGAATATCTATTGGCACCCCTGGACATTACACTACTATAAGCTTGTGGACACCTGGATTGAGGTTCCTTCCCAAACAGTCACCACACTGTTGGAAACACACTAATGTATATAATGTATCCGTACAGTGTTTTACAGATTATTTCCCTTCACTGGAACTAGAAGGCTCAAACCCATATCCGACATGATGATGTGCTTGTGAACACAACCACTTCCATGAAGATGTGGAGTGTGTGGAACTCAAGTGTCCTGGACAGAGCCCTGACCGAACTCTATCTGAGTGAACTGGAATGGGTGTCTAATGCTCTTGTAGCTAATGATGACAAATCCCCAAAGCTCCAAAATCTAGTGGAAATCTTTCCCAGAAGTGTTATTATAACAGCAAAGAAGGAAATTAATCTGGAACAGGTTTAACAAACACATATGATCGTAATGGTCAGCTGTCCAGAAAGATTTGGTTATATTATTCATATTCATAGTAATATTATGTTGAACATTGCTAGTAGATTGTGACTCAGAAAACAAGTCAGAAAAAGAGTTATAACTCATACGACATATTTTTTTCATAATCACAAAGATGTAGCTCAGTGGTTAAGGTGCTGGAGTACTGAGATGTATGAGATAAATATATAAATGTAAATGAAAGTTGTAACACATTAGTTTAAACCATCATATAAAAACACGCACACTCCTGTCATTGGTACTTTTCTTTAACTTGTACTATGATATGTTTGTAAATTTAATAAACAGGAAAAAAAGATATGTGAATATACAATCCATTTGTTCATGTTATATTATACTCAAGACTTGGTGTCAATGGTGTCAAATACAGACTGCTTGATTACTAGTGATGATGTCATGGATAAATGTATGAGATCAAACCTGCAAGGGCTATCACTCTGACTAATCACTCGACAGTGCTGTCACTGATTGGATGCATGAGTCTGGACTAGTAAGAATTCATCCCTAGCATTATTTCATACTTTTTGGTGTTTTTCCTAAGGACTGGGCCCTACCAACTTGATTTGGATGTCAACAATGAAATCTCACATTAATTTCTTATTTTAAAAACGACGAGGTGCTAAACCTGGCTGGTCCATTTGCACAAGACACACCTGACCACAGGTATCAATAATGTCACTTTGAATCAGCTGAACCAAGGACAAACAAACTTTATATTCTATCTATACTGTACCATAGAAGGTGGTTATGATTAAAAAACATTCATATTTACAAATAAATACAAATCTACGTTAATATCTGAACGTAATACTCTGATACACATCAAATATTTCTGCACTTGATCATGAAAAGATTCATAGATTTTTTTCTTTAAAGATTCTCAGTCTCAGTCTACCAGGAGTGTAGTGTAGAAATAGGGAGGTTATCTGGCCCAATCTGGCAACATCAAACGAGAAGGCGGAGCACAAAGGCGGGATCTGCCGAAAAAAGCACTCCGATTGGCTGAGAGTTTAGTATTAAATTACTGATAAGGCGTAGATTGGTTGGTCATTTATTTATTTATTTGTTTACCCTTTATTTTTGCTACAAAACGTGTTTCTTCAAAAACAAGCAGTATACAATCAGTTACTTATTTTTATTTTAGAAAAAAAAAGTAAAAGTTTTTGTAGATGTGATTAAGTACTTGACCCAGGAGCTATTAACATGACTTTAGTAAAATAAAGCAGAAGATCCAGTTCCATATTAATGAATAATTCTACACATATTTCTTCAGTTCCAGATGTTTGCTTTGTCATTCAGCGAAGAGAAGAAACCCAGAGAAAGTTGTGTCATCATCGTCGTCTGCGTAGAGTCCATTAAAGAGCTGAGTTCCAGCCACCTGAAGCCACACCTTGTCCCCGGCCTCCAGGTGGAGCACTGTTCCCCCAGCCGCCTGGTCCTCACTATTCTGGTAGTTGTCCATGGTGTGGATGACGCTTTGGCCGTTCTTCATTAGTGCCACTCTGACGTTTCGGGAGAACACTGTGATGTGGTAGGTGAAATAATAAGCTCCAGTAATGGCGCAGGTGAAGCGACCACTCTCTGTGTTGTAGTGATTCTGTCGGTTGTAGATGATTTTTTCAAACCGGATAGGAACGTTACCCGCGGGCAGCTTGCTTTGTGCTGTCAAGCCAACAGAAAAGGCACTTTTGGGTATTTCAGGCATGTCTCCTTTAGGTCCCTTTTCTCCAGTCTCACCTTTTGGCCCCTTTTCACCACGGTAACCGAGGCTGCCCTTGTGACCAGGAGGTCCGAGTTCACCCTTCGGGCCTTGTCTTCCTAGAGGTCCAATAGGGCCTGGAGAACCTTTGTCTCCCTGGTACCCAATGATTCCCTGAGGCCCTACAGGTCCCACTGGTCCTACATCTCCTTTGATACCCTTGGGTCCTTGCATTCCCATCTCTCCCTTTACCCCTTTAAGACCGAGCGGTCCAGGGAAGCCTTGGGGCCCCATTTTTCCAGGCGGTCCCCTTTCTCCATTTTCTCCACGTCGTCCTTTAAGCCCATCTACTCCTAATGCACCTGTTGAAGACAACAAAACATAAAAAAAAACAGCACAACACACTACACCACAACCTTCATCAGCATCTTTATCAAAAGCAAAGATAAAATGTGACCAGGTTCTCCTTTGTCTCCTTTGGGTCCATCCTTCCCAAGTGCTCCACATGTCCCAAGTTCTCCTTGAAAAGCAAAAAGAGAGAAAAAAATCAAACTTTAATCTTGAGTAATCTTGTTGTACCACAGCTTTACTGCATTCTTAAATCAGATTGTTTAGAAGGTGTTGATTTATTTTCTCTAACAGGGAGATTTAACAGTAGTGACAGTAGACATGTGTGAACCACAGGTTTATATTAATGCACACTTCTAATCCGCTATCACCTTCAGTAATACTTAAAGGGTAATATGAGTGTCAGATGGGCACACAAACACATTACATAACATGGACATTCCACAACAGTATTAGTGAAATACTTTTTTTTTTACTGGTACAACAAAAAAAAATCATTGTGACATACAGTATAACTCAGCATGGTGTGATTTACAAGCGTGCAAGATGTGCATTGTTCCTCACCTGCATCTCCTTTATCCCCTTTGGCTCCATCACGGCCATCACGCCCAGGTATCCCATTGTGTCCAGGGTTCCCTGGTATTCCCGGGTATCCACACACACAGCCAGGATCCTTTCCAGAAATGTCCCGCTCTGCAGCTTGACCCACCACCATTAGGAGAAGGAGGAAAAAACGCCTAGCAAAAGACATGATCTGGACCAGTTCACAATGAAAAGCTCTAATATTTTGGCTTTCTCTCAGATCTTGAAGCAGAAACAGTGGTGAACTTGAGAAGCTGGTCATGCAGTAGTTATCCAGGTTACTTATTCCTCCCATATTTGTTACACATCGCCTACTTCGTTGTTTGCATATAAATGATTTAGAAAATGATCAACTTAGAACGCTTGAGTCGATTCACCTTCAGTGTGACATACTGTATACTGTGCCTTTATTAGATGTGTTGACACAGCTGATTTGTAAATTGATTTAATTAAATGTCATTAGATTGTTAGTCATGTTGAGGATTGTGTTTTGTAAGTCGTGTGGTTGACTTGGTCGTAAATTCTCAGCTGAGATTAATAAGATCAAAGACGTTAAATGCATTCATGCATGTTTTAGCACGTTTCTAATTTATTTCTGCTTCAATGTGAAATGGCAATGAATATTACCACGGTGACCCCATATACAACAACGTAATATAATATCATATAATATAATACTGTTCCAATCTAAACAGACTTTCTATTTATTCTCCCTCATTACTATGTATGTGTTCAAATCAACCTGGGACTTTTGATTGTGCAGAATAACAGAATGCAATTATGAGAGTATCTCCCTTTATTTTTCTATTTCTATTTCTATTCACATCTGAAACACCGGCCTCCCAGGAACTCCTTTAATGGCCCAAACATGTCGATATGGCTTGGACAATCAAAAATCCCAGTTTGACTTGAATGCGCCTCATTGTAAAATGAGTAATAAAAGCATATTCGTTGAGCATTAATCATTTATTCAATCCTAGCTGCACTTTTTTATTATTTTTTTTAAACATCCCTACTGTCTTCCTGAGCATTTTGTAACAGCTGATAAATGGCAGTCCATTGATATAATAACAATTTATTGAGCATTTTTGCCAAACACTAGCAAAACAATCATAAAAATCATAATGAAACCTGGATCTGTACTTACATAAGAACACACAATTACAAAGGGAGAGACAAACATTAAAAAATTGGCAGCTTACTAAAGAAACAAACCCAGCTCTGCATTCACATGTGGCTGACAGGTGTGTGTGTGTGTTTGTGTGTATGGGTGTGTGTAGGTGTTTGTGCACAGATGTTTTTTTTATTTTTATTTTTTTATCATTGTGCAACTATGAACATGTCTAAAATCATACAATAATGAACAACAAAATATACCAAAGTGACAAAAGTATATGCTACTATTTTGACCTGTTGTTTACTAGCATGTGTTTTAGACACAAGTACAGTAACAGCAGCTGATAATCCTATATTTATATATATATATTTTAATAAATACAAATAAAACAACAGTCATGCTAATAAGTTGTAATAAGTTACTAATTAATATCATACATGGAATTGCAAGATATTTTAAGAGGACACTGCTATTAAAAGTGCTCTATCTCATCTTTTGATGTGAAGGAAACAGATGGCTGAACCAGATGTTGGTGCTCTGCATGGATTAAGGTCTTCTTGGTGTCTGATGCAGGTTGTAGGTCTTTCATCTCCACGTTGCCTTACATGATCTGGCGGTGCATGCCGTACCCGGTCATGCCAGCCTGGGACGCACCGCGGTTGCTGCCCATCTGCAGGCTGATCAGGTTCTGGCCCTGGCGCAGCTGCTCTTCGGAGAATTCCCTCCGGTTACCCTGAGACTTCCTGAAATTGGGGATGAAACAGGTTTCAGTGAGTTTGAAGTTCAACCAGACACAGCGTAAGACCTGGAAAGATCGCGCTCACCTGTGGAACCACTCTCGGTTGCCACGGTAATGCCCATCATCCTTGGTGAGTGCCACACTACCCAGAGACATTAGAGTTCTCTGGACGGCAGCCATGTCTTTTCCTGTAGGCAACAGATCCATAATGCATTGTGGGTGTAGATCCACTTACTAAACTTTACAACAAATGGTTCCAATTAAAATCAATAAAAGACAATCTTTTAAGAAACTAATTTCCTAAACATGTATGTAAAACAGTAGCGGGTTTTCCTGTTCGATAAGAGTTCAAAATAGAATGCTCAAACCATTATCTATCAAAAGAAAACCTTAAAATGAGCAAGTATTTGGAAACTTATTGCAGTTGCGTTTTGGTCAAATAATAATAACGGAGTCACCGTAACTCCGATCCATGGCTGTACCTTCCCATAAATCTACAGTCTGAAAGATGTCTGTGGTGATGACTCCGTACGCCTCAGTCGCCTGGAGGAACTGCGAGATCTTCTCCATTTGCTTAAAGGCCATCTGTGTCTCCTGGATCTTTTTAATAGGCTCTTTCCCACGTGGGTACAGACTGTTAATGAGTCTGCAGAGGATCTGCAGCACAGGAAGTCAGACAGACCTTTCAACTCATCAGCAGACAAAACCGAGGGTCAGAGAGATCAGAATCAGCGAAGTAACTCACCGTGCCGTCCATGAGCCACTTTTGGAAGTTCTGCTTTCCCGCTTGGGGTCTTTCCAGATTTCCTCCACACTGAGCGACGATCCAGTCCACCAGCCGAGCCTCCAGATCAGGATCGTACTTCTGATCGATTTTCTCCTGCACCTCCCGACTCAGGCCATAACTGGGACCTCTGTTTGCCATGATCACTGGCGTTCTGGAAAACTCTCAAAGTGACCAGCGAAGAAAACCGGATCAGATCTTTCTGTAGGTAAGTTCTAGGAGAAAAAACACAGACAAAATAAAATAGACACAAGTCTTAACAATTCATTATGTAATCAGATCCTGTTGATCCCTTTCAGCATGAAGTGTTTCCCAGGTTTCCACTCCTACACACTTACATCAGTACTGATGAGAAATCATGAACTCATCCAAACTGTTCAGGAAATCAACCCTAAGTGTCATTTGTATTAGGCAGCTTGAAATATTATAAAGGATGGATGACGTGACAGACAGTTTTACAGCAGCCGGGGTGTGGTCAGACATTTAAACCAGTCAGGGTTGCCAGATTGGGTGTGTTCCTACATTAGAGTGGAATGAGAAATGAAATCAATCTTAAAAACGTCCTTTGGGTGAAAATTTATTGTTATTAATAATTATTTTTAGCTTTAGGATAACATTTATTATTAAAATGTGTACGTTTTAAATTAAATATTGTGCAGAAATTAATATATGAATATTAAATAAATATATAGGAATAAATGTAAGAAATGAACAGATATGAATGGATTTAGTCTTAACTAAGTTCCTAATGTAATAGCATATGTTGTATTAATATCAAAAAAAATTTCTCAAGAAGTGTTTTAGTCTTGGGAATCAATCTGGCAACCCTCATTGCTGAATAATTGCATTTATAACAGATTACACATGCGTTACAATCTGGCAACCCTGATTAAAGTATTATGCATGTAAACTTGAAACACATTTGATATCTTAATATTTCCGTGAGTTGCAGAAGGACATTTTATTTATTAAAACAATTAAAGAAAAACATAAATAAGGAGATTTAAAAAAAAAAAAAAAAAAAAAAAAAAAGCGTTTTAAATAATTTTTTTGTGTTTAATATCAATGCATGACGGTGAGTCATTAAGTGTTTTGAGAGACTCACCGGAGGAGAGAGATGCTCCCGTTACAGCCTGATGTGCAGCGCGCGCTCTCTGGAGACGCGGAAATGAAGCGTCCATGCAGCTGTGGGTGGGGCGCGCGGACACGCCGACCCGGGTGCACGAGCCCAGTTATATACCCGCGCGTCACATCAAGGTCTCGAGACTCATGCTGGCCAATGACAGAGCAGGTACAGTATAGAGTACTGAGACATGTATGTACCATACACACACACACACACACAGTGACCACATGTGCTGACCCTGCATGCCACCATCTCTCATAATTAATAATAAATAAACATTCACACTATAATAATACAAAGGTCTATTTCCTGCATCTCAATTTGTGAATCCCTGTTCATGTGGGAAAAAGGCATGCATATCTCTTTAAAGTGTACTATAGCATCACTGACAGCAGGGCCAGGCCCTGTCCTGATTAGATTACACACATTATTGATACAGATAGCATCTGCAAACTCTGCCCAAAACAGCAACACACTGCCCACATGATGCAAGCAGCTCCTGAATGAATGGCAAAAACAATCTAGCAAAGATCACTCAGGGTATAGAAACTGGCTTCAAAAACAAACGTGTTAAAATGATCCAGAATCCAAATTCATTCATTTATTCGCTGATCTTTGGTAATCTGGTATCAGGTGCAGTGGATCTGGAAATACAAGAGACGCTACAGTATACATTATCTCAGAAATGCCTTGTCTTAATAAAATTTATCCCAGGAACACTAAACATAAAGAAGCTAAAACCTATTCTGACTGGGACACCTGTCAAAATCAGGATAATACATTATGTATAATACAAAATAAAATTATACAGAGCATGCAGGCATAAAAAGAAATCCCTCACTCGTGTTTTTCAAGAGAATAAGGAAAGCTCTCTAAAATGGATAACTGTTTCCTAAATGGTGCTATATAAAACCTTAAGGAGAAAGATCCTCAAAATAACTGAAGAACCTTAGTCGGGTACTAGATTCATTTTTCCCTTTCCTTCAACAATAATTTAGAATAAAATAAGAGCATTCTAAAAAAAAAAAAAAAAAAAAAAGTTTTCCAAAAATAAATGTTGAATAAAACAGTGAGTTAAAATTACAGCATAGCATTCATTTATTTGGCCTACAAAGTCATATTTATAGATTGTTTTACAGTATAATATTTCGGTGACATACATTATAGATTAAGGAATGCATTTACAGCAAGATTTGAAAAACGATATGTGGGTCATTTTTTGACGCACTCTCATTTCCAGTCGCTGTATCTCAAAATGAACTTCACTGGTATCTGATTCAATATAATATGATATGTAGTGCTATAATATAATTGAATAATATGATTCAAATTGTTGCCTTATAAATCAAAATCGTATCATATCATGTGGAACTCTGAGTGTTATATCTATAACACACACACACATTATCCGCCATCTGTTTGTCTCTCTGTTATGTGTATAGAGTATGCGCAAAGTCCATC
>JAQMYL010000019.1:19636168-19651877 GCA_030014365.1 Clarias pachynema
TATATATATATATATATATATATATATATATATAATCACATAAATATATAATCGTTTTCAAGAACAATAGTCAATAGTTATGTATCTAGAAAGAAAAGCAAGCACTCAGTTGTCTAAATAAGAATGAGAAAAAGTTTGTTTTTACTTTTTAAAAGTAATTATAGTAATAAAAAAGTAACAACATGAGTTTTCTGTGTAAAATTGTTAAAAATATATATTAAAAGATTCTTTGGAAAATCATGTGATTATGTTTATTATTTCATACGCAGCTCCAGAATTATTGGAATTCTTCATGAAAACTTATATGAAGAATTATACTGTATATAGAATAAGTGGTCCAATCTAGCATACAGGGGCTCTTTGAAGAAAAAGATGCATTTATTTGTCACGTATACAGTACTGTGCAAAAGTCTTGAACCAAGCCTCACTTTTTCCATAGAGTCAGACTTTATTGTATTTTTAATACAGTCTTGAGAAAAAGTTCTCTGGCTTCCTGAAGGACTGACTTTTTTGTCTCTCATTTTCAGTCCAGCCTGTACCGGAGCAGTTTCAGATGAACATTTTGTGACCTATGAAGCACTCAATCATAAAAAGCATCTAACTTAAGGCATGAACCAGTGAGAAACCGGTGCAGATGATGACAGATGATCAGCGATTAGTATACTGGTGATGCTGAATGCTGAGTGGTTGGAACAGATGAGAGGGGAAATGAGGTTGCTGCTGAGGTTGTTACATAAACAAGCACTTTTAAAATTTTAACTTTAGCCACTTTGCAGCCTGTTGCAGTAAAACATTTGTTTCCATTTCTTCTATTTAATCTCATTTAAATTAATATGAGTGGGATCAAGACTTTTGCAAGGCACTGTACCATACACGAGAGTAAAAATATTTCTTTTGTATATCACAGCTTGTTAGAAAGTTGGGGTCGGAGTGCAGAGTCAGCCCTGCCCTTGGAGCAGTTAAGGGTCGCATAAAGTTAAAATCTGTGAACATCCATAAAACCTTTTACTGTTGTAGTGATTAGGTGATATTCCACAATATTTATTCAGCAAGCCCTTAGCGCTTAAAAAAGGAATAAACGGTGATTAGCAGCTTCACTAAGTAAATATAACATCACATAATATTTGCTTTATATTTGAATAACTGGATCGAGTACGTACAGTGAAATGAACTGGTGCTGCAATCCTTGGCAACTTTTCCAGGCTGCTCTTTTGTACTCTGAGTATTTTAATAAAAGTGTGCATTAAAGCGTTACATCTGTTTTAATTATGCTCTGGCTGATTGTGTGTCATCGGTGACTGGCTGAAAGGTCACTCTGGTAGTTTCGGCGTGAGATCAAGCATCACGGCTGGGTGACCCGAGTCACGGCTCTCTGCACACACTCTGTCCTAATCGCTTGTTAATAAACAACTGAGTAATTCCTGGAGTGGAGCGAGCGGCTCAATGCTGGCACTATGAATATGAGAGAGAGAGAGAGAGATTCAGAGGATTCTGAATCAAAAGGTCAGCTGTAGTGCGACAGGTGGATAAATCAGTAAAAACAAAATCATTATTTTGATCCTTTAAATAGAGAAGGAAGCTTACGACGGCTATAACAAGCTTTATTTGGTTAATATGAAGTGGTGGGAAAAAGGCACGGGAGAGTGTGGCAATGAACCAGAGAACAATACTGTCACAAAAAAGCAGCTTTTTCAATCAGTCACATAGTGTAGACTAAAGCGTAAACTGAAACATAAAATAGAAACAAACGAACAAAACCATAACCCAGTAAATGAAGGCACTAGGGAAACAGGTTCATTTGGAAAGTTCTGGCCATTTTTGTCCTGGCTGTCACGCCAGGGTGGTCAGCTTGTCGATGAGGTCATCGATGGTGAACACCATGAGCTTGATGTCATCTTTGTCGGCCATGCGGTGCTGCCCGTGGCGCCGGAGGATGACGTCCACGTCGTTGCTCAGCACGCGCTCTGCCACCTGCATGGAGATGTGCCAGGGCACGTCCTCGTCCTTCAGTCCGTGGATGAGGCGCACGGGGCAGGTGATGGGTATGGGGCTGTGCAGCAAGCAGTGGTTCTCTGCTTCCTTCAGCAAATCCATGCTAACAGTGTACACGCCTTCTTCATTGCTTTTGGTCGGGACTGTCCACACGCCCTGGTCTTCGAACTCCTTTCTTGTCTGATGCACAGAGAAGGAAAGAAATGTGGCGTAAATCACAGATATCTGGAACAGACTGGATCTGATGTTCTAGTCACTATTTGTACTCTTAATTTTGTGACCGGAAAGATTTTGTACGGTGACGTTTATCTAAAAAATAAATGGAAGGAGTCTCCAGTGTCAGTGCCTTCCAGTCAGTAATTTTTTCATTACTGAAAAATTCGTTACAACTTGTTTTTCGTTAAACACTTTTTTTGCATTATTAACTTAAAAAAAGAGAGAGATGAGGAAGCCCACTTCTTTCACAGACAATAAATGTACAGGACGGTTATGTGCTTCACAGCGTTGACGTGATTCATACCTGCAGAGGAAGTGATTTAAACGCTGTGACAAAATGATCGGTTGCTGTCGAAATGCCCACGAGAGCTTTAGTCTTCTCGGGGCGAGCGATAGCGGCGAGCAGCATCAGCCAGCCGCCCATGCTGGAGCCCACCAGAATCTGCAGACAAAAAAAATTAACTATTATAAAAATAAAATATATATATATAACATCATCATACCAGAATCAAACATTCAGACATTTGCATTTAAATAAGCATCTTTCTGAAAGGATGGAACTGCAGAAGCTCTGCATATATCCATCTGTCTGTCTCAGTAGGATCTCAGATTCCTTAAGGGTAATTTATTTTTCTTTAAATATTCAAAGCTGTGGAAATCAGTGAGTGATGACAGTTTGGACAATTTTCCTGCTGATTTGTCTCATTTATTAAGGTCACTTATAATCCCACTGACGTGAAAAAAGGGGAAAAAAAGAGAAATTACCTACAGTAGTTACTGGTTATTTATTAAAGTCATTTAATGTCTTTGCATGAAAAATGTTGTTATAAGTTATACAAGTCGTTACAATACAATTTTTGGCTGCAGTTATTTTACTGATTTTGTCCCCCTTAACCGCTGCAGTGTGTGATTTCAGCCACAGTTTATGATAGACAGCATTCATGCTACACATGATGCTTTAAAGTGAACTATACTTATAGCATTTTAACCATCCTCCAGGAGCAGACTTTTGTTCTAGGAACAATAAATTATAATATGAAATAATAAGTATTAATTTCTTGTTTTTTTCCTACTCTTTAGAAAAGACAAATCTCACCATTAATAAGCAAAACAGACTGTAAGCAAATCTCAATACAAAAAAAAGAAGAAAAAAAGTCAATGATCCGATCGTGTTCACAAGCAAATATCATTCGAATTTCACCTGAGGCCCTTCTGCAACTTCATCCAACATGAAGAGAACGTCCTTCTTCCAGCTTCCAATCGTTCCCTCGGAGAAAACGCCTTCTGATGCTCCGTGACCGGAATAATCAAACCTGCACAAGCACGCAAGTCCATTAATATCCAGCACCGACATTCAATCATGGGTACGTCAGAGGAATATGGAAGGAATAAAAGACTCGGGCATGTTATTACAGCACAATAATCAATGACAAAGTAGATATGAAGTGGAGTCTCTGGTATTAGCTTAAAGCTGAATACTGTCTAATAATAGCACACCCTGAAGTGTTTCATTCCTCTCATGAAAACACTAATTGCCAAAAAACTATACGTTTTTATTACTTCTTTACGACTATTTTTTAGTTTATTATTACACTTAAGGTCATAGAACATAAAGTTCATGCAGTTAAAAGCGTCCGATCTGCCTTTTTCTCCAAAATCTGTTCAAACCCTCTCACTACACACGCATACACAAGTCTCAAAATACCACAAGAGTAAAATACTCAAAAATCACGTGCGTTAGAAGCTCGCAGCCACTCAACCCGCGCAGTAACTGTCAAGTTGAGCTTTGAGACCTTGGAGGCTTTTGATGTGATAAAACATCACCGTCTTTTTACAATCCTACAGGTGGATCACCGTAAACTATTCACACACATTTTAACTGAATCATGATAATATCGTATCGGGTGGTGACTGGTGATTCCAATCCCAAATACATACTGTAATGCAACATTATAGAATTTCTTTCAATTTACAATGAACGAATAATTGGGTTTGAGTAATAAGACTGCTGATTACAGTGTGTTTACCTGATATATGAATGACCTAATGACCTGCAGAACTCCTCTAGAGCTTCAGCTTTTGGTCCGTTCATGTTAGAGCCGTAGCCAGGCAGGAACATCACGCCGGGACTCTTCCCTTTCACCCTGCGGTAAGCCAGCTTCGGGAGGTCCGGCCGGGAAACATACTGTACCGAACTGGACTTCTGTCTGACTCCTGTGCTCATATAAAACACACAACTTAAAGCAATGTTAGGACAATTCTTAATGTGTTATAGAATGATTAGAAAACAAAACAGAATAATTAAAAACTAAGCATGTTAAAATTAAATTGTGGAAATACAGCATCCATGTTAAGTCATTAACTGTATACTCTTACTAAGATTAAGATTCAATTATTTGTCACATGTATTTTAAAATACAGTTAAATCATTTTTTTCACATATCCCAGTTATGAAGCTGGATTCAGACAGGATACAACACCCCTGGAGAAGATACAGCAGTACCTCCTCACGATTTTTTTACTTTAAGAGCAAAGATTTTGCAAGAAATTAGCCTCAGCACACAGAGCATTGTCGGCATACAAGCAAACGAACCGAACAAAATTGTATGCATGTATGCCCAGGAGCCATTTAATACTTGTTTGCATCAGTGGAAAGGAAAGCATAGTGTACATATATTTTGTGCATTTTCTGCAAGATTTAGTGAAGATAATAGCTCCAAGGGTCCCAAGAATGTTAGCAAGGATGGTAGGACGAAGAAAAGAGAGTTTAGTAAATTAAGGTTAAGAGAGGTTTAATGTCTATTTATTTTATATTTTACTTCATTTGCGTCTTTTCTAAATGTTTTGACTGTTTTTATGTGCTTTAAATATATGATTATAGTGTTGGAATTTGGTTAGATTTTTGGGTGGCTGGATCTGCATTTACATTATTTCCTAGGGGAAAATGTGTTTCGCAATACAAAATTTCACCGTAAGATCTCTCCTCAGGAACAGATTAAACTCATATGCTGAGGTACCGCTATATAGAGTTAAGGGCCTTGCTCAAGGGCTCAACAGTGGCAACTTGACAACGCTGGAGCTTTGAACCCCCGACCTTCCGATCAGTAACCCAGAGCCTTAACCGTTTGAGCCGCCACTGCACCCAATTATTAATAATAATAATAAGAAGAAGAAGTCCTGTAAATACCTTTAGATCACAAATAAACTATATAAGAGTTCAACATTAACACTGTAGGTGTAAACTACACCAGTCTAAATCAGCTTAGATTTATTTAAGACAAGCAAAGTGGTTAAACGACCGGCAGGGGGCGCTCTATAAACAAACATTTTACAAATAAACATTCCGAACCGGAAGCCAGGTTTTAAAACTGGTTTTATCAGCGACCTCAGACACTTTTACACAGACTGAGGCTTAATGCCTTGAGTTTTTAGATCAGGATTAAACAACTTCCAAGTACAAGTACGGAATTAACAACTGACTAGGGCACCTTTAATTAAAAAAAGGTCAAGTACAAGGGAATACATTGACAAATTAATATTATATAACATTCATAAATATCTGACCACATACATAAGTATATAAAATTAAATATTTTAATAAATACCATATCTATCTCCCAAACTAGACTAAACACAGTCAAAGCCATGCAGGTTTCACAAGGGCTTTCTCCACGCCACGCCCCCTTCATTCCCCTGTATTATACAGCGGTGTTAATACATTTCTCCTCATTTTTCACTAAAACATTGCTCAGTAAAGCTGTGTGTACTGACCCTGAAGACACTGAGGTGGAAGAAGCCGGACTGCTCCGTGACCCAGAGCCTGAACAGCTCGTCTTCGGCACTGCGCTAACGCTACAGCTGCCATACTGCCCCACGCGCCGCCCTCCCAGGAAATATCGCGAGACTTCACTCCCTGGGTTGGCAAATAAACAGGAATCTCGTTCTGTTGGGTTGCCTGGTAGTTAGATATAAGACAAAATGCAAATTTATAGAAAACTAGCGTAACGATCTTTTACTGACAGGAAAAAAGTTTGTAGCAATAGTTAAAAAATTATAAAACTAAAAATAAACTGATCAGTTTTAATGTAATCTGTGATGTTATTATTTCAGGTTGAATCCCAAGTACATGTCTGTCTGTCTTTCTGTAAGGCAGAAACTCTCTGATTAATTTATTAATACAAAGATTCACATTTTATAAGGTTGAGTATCTTACCCCCTTGTTTACACTAAGTTGTTCTTGTTTCGTCGTCAGACAAATATCACAATCACAGATGAGAAATCGAAAACAAAAAAGAAATCGGATAAAGATGAAGTTTTGTCTTAAAACGACTCCAGCGCATTAAAATTCACTTATGAACTAATTCCAGTAAAAACATTCAGTTTAGCTTTTCTAATTAATATCTTCTGGTGCAGGTGTTTGTTTAAAGTAGATTATTAAATCCGTCACATAACTGTTTATAACATCGCTTTTATGGATTTTTTGATTTCACTTATGATGCAGGTTAAACTTCAGGCAGATCTCGAAGTCCTGCAAAAGTTTCATTAAATTCTGTCCTGCAGTCTTTTTAAGACGCACCCACAGTTTGACGCATGCGCAGTTCGCTGTTAAAACTTTCAGTTTGTAATCTGGCACATAACTGCTCATAACTTCACTTCTACTTAACATTTTGATTTAAATTAACTTCAGGCAAATACCCGAGGACTGGCGTTAAGTTTCAGTAAATTCTGTTCAGCTAGTTTTACGTGATGCTGTGACAAAATCTGGCTGGACAGATTTTACTAAATTTTACAGAAAGAGTCTGGTTTCAGGTTCTCCAATGTATAGAACTTAAAGATATCATTGAAACAGTGAGTTCTGACCAATGTATAGACAAAACCTTACTTTCATTTATATAGATTGACATTATTTGAAAATATTCATATATAACATGTATAACAATATAATGCTTGATACAATATACCAATCATATGTTTGATAATTTATTTTAAGTACTTATTTTTATTATTAGTTTTTCCCCAAATCATCAGATCATCATCAGATGTTTCATACAAACAGGAGACAATATTAATCCACACTTATTTATCTTATAAAGCAGGGCTTCTCAAAGTCTGGACTCCTGTCCAGATCAGATCATCATCATCATCATGTATACAGGGTCACAGGGGGCCTGGAACCTATTCCAGGTGACTTATGACACGAGGCAGGGTATACCCTGGATGCACACAGACGTGGTGCCAATTCATCGCAGGACACACACACACACACACTCACATTTGAGAACGTGGAAGACTGTGGAAGGAAACCAGTGTACTCAGAGGAAAACCCACCAAGCACGGGGAGGACATGCAAACTCCATGCACGCAGACAACGAGGTGGGAATCGAACCCAGACCATGAGGGAGCAAAGCGACAGTGCTAACCACTAAGCCACCCTGCTTCCTCCACCTCAAATGTGCAAGTCCAGGATAATGAACAACACCAGAAGGTGGTGGTATTGCAACATTATGGATGCCAACCACCAGTGATCACCAAGAAGACAAGGGAAACAAAAATGTGTTATACTCAACTTAAGTAATAAGCAAGTTTAATAAAAGCGGATTAGGAAAAGGTCCGGACCTTTGACCCTGAATAGAAATCAGATTCAGACTTTTGAATATTAAGTTTGAGAACTCCTGTTATAGAGCATTTGGACCCTCGCAGCCTTTTGGGGCTGTAAAGTTAATAAACAAATAAAGTTACATTTTCATTTTCGAAGGTTAATTCATGCAAAATGTGTAAAAATCTCAATCTTTTAAACTGCTGTCCTACATGTATTAATTCTACTTAGATTAAAAATCTTTATTGCCTTTTCTTTGCAGAACCTTTATAGCGTCAGTCTCATTTAATCTCAAATACTATAATTAGCCCTCGTCACATAACTAAGTACACTTTTTGAAAATGTTTATACATTTTTTTTTTTTTAAACATCTCTTTTGGAGTGATTTTTCCTGTTATGCGTGTTGTTACAGTATAACCAAATAAATATATGAATTACTGTTTGTCATTTATGGTAATTATTTGAGGTAAAATACTGTATATGCTGAATCTTACGTTTGTCTCTAGTTCCTGTTACGAAGCTCTCACACTCCCTCCCAAAATATTAAATAAATGCCTCTGTACAGAAAACATGATTATATTAATGATCAGAACTTTTTCTTTTTTATGTTCAGATTTCAACCCATTTATGATTAGACTTAGTTTATGTATAAGTTCTTGTGAATTTGCCATAAATGTATAAATTACAATATATTAGACAGAAACCTGCAATTTACAGGAGTTATGGATCTAAAACACATCTGAGAATTCATCACTGCTGTGATATTACAGTAATAATAATAATACACAAACTCCTTTACAAACATAATAAGCACACTAAAAATTCCATTTCATAATTTATTAAACAAGTACAGTATATCCTGTTTGTTCAGTTGAATTCAGCTCACGTATAAGTGATGTGCACATGCTAAGCATGTGAAACTTTCCATTTATTCTGTTTACATGATCTCATGATGGTGAAGTATTTCCTTTACTGGTATCATTGATCAAGATGCTTCCAACACAACATGTTTAAACCTCTTCAAAACATTTTTGCTTTGTTCTTTCTGTTCCTGTTAGCTATCCAAGTACACGCAGGTTGCTCATCATTTGTATCATAGTGTACACTACAGCCAGGGCAAGAACAACATAACAGAAAGCTGTAAAGTGAGCTGAGACATTTGAGGCAATTTTTTTGTTGAAACAGCAACAAGGACAAACATTCCCTCCAAATCTTTCAGCAGATCTAGTGTTTCGAAAGACTCTGACATACTTTGGTTTTTAAAATCTCTCAGCAGCATACTGTACATATTCATATGGCGATATAAAATACAAATGTCTGAATAAAAAGCGCAATAGATACAGTCTACAGTACACAGTCTAATATACTTGTATAATAAGAGCATGTGTGTACATGTACAAGCGTAAAAATGATACTATGAGAATAAATATTTCTGGATATTTTGAAGGCATATTTATAAATGAAAAAACGCATACAAACATAAAAAATAAAAATAAAAAACTCAGAAATTTTTGCAACATAACACCCTCTTGGAAAAAGTGCAGTAACGTTCCTTGATCGTATGCAGAATATTCTTCACTGGCTCTTCATTGTCTCATCAAAGTGTCTCTTACCATCCAGGTACAGCATGGACTCTAAAGGAGGGAAATACAGATGTGTTAATCGCAGAAGTGTTCATATTAAAGAAGGAACTGCTAAACTGCTAGATAATTTACATTGAGAAAAAAAATGGATTCAGTTACAATTCGTGTTGCGATTGTGTGGCAATTCATATATCCTATAATCATATAATTTTTTATTGAAGTTTGCATTTGAGGTGGTGAAATGCTGCAGTTTCCCTAAAATCCTACAGATGGTGCACTCTAAACTATTCATACATTATCAGGCAGAACAGCATCCTGTGTGTTAGGAGTAAATTATTTGGCAAGTTTAGAATTGTAACAAAATATAAAAAAATATTAATAAAGAAGCAGGACAATTATAAAAACATGATGCAAACAGAATCGCAATACAAATCGAACCAACACTGTTGTATTGTGATAATATCGTATCGGGTGGCCCCTGGAGATTCCCGTCTCTTATAGATGATCAGCGGTCATACATGGTACTAAGCAATTTTCAAAAAAGAAATTTTAAACAGTTCAAAATGTTTTGCAATTAAACAGCAGTCCTGAAAGAGATCAAGTTTTATTTAGCTTGAATTCTTAAAATTGACCTTTTTTTGTGAAAAAAAGACGTGGTCTAACCTCCGTAGCTCTGCGGTACTACAGCTGGAACAGGATTCTCCACTTGGAAGGTGAAGTGAAAGACGTTAGTGGTGCTGTGCTGCCGGGTCAAAGGGTCGAGCACCTCAGTGTGAACCCTGACCTGAACGTGCTGTCCTTCGGTGTAACACACCTAAAGAAAAACATACCAGCACCACCACCAGCAACACACACACACACACAAACACATATTATCAGTCTAATGTTTAAAAAAAAAAAAAATTTATTATTTTTTTGGATTTTTTCCCCGATTTTCACCCTAATTTAGTCGTGTCCAATTCCTCCCCATCACTAGGGGGCTCCCACGTTAAGGCTACTACTACCACTCAGTCGGGAGGCCCGAAGACTATCGCGTGGTTCCTCCGAACCACGCGACGCCAGTCGACTTCTCATCCCTCCCCTCTGAGAGAGCTCGGCCAATCAGCTCTCTCTAGACCTCCGGCTGCGAGAGGTTACAGCATCACCCGGGAACCGAACCAGCGATCTCCGGATGATAGAGCGAGAACTTTACCACTGCGCCACTCGGAGGCATCAGTCTAACTTTTAACTTTTTCAACGACACTCTTTATACAGGTCCACATGTCAGTCCTGTGAGGTTCGAGGTGGTAACAGTGACTGCTTCATCACACCATTCTTACATAGTTTTTTTTTTTTTCATTTTGTGTTTTTTATTATTATTTTGCTACTGTACCTGAGATGACAGCAGCAGCATGGAACCGATCTCCACTGGCTTACGGAACATGATGTCATCCACCGCTACCAGAACAGGCCTACACCCACTGCAATAAACACAGCAACACAAATGTTACAAAAAGAAAATAAAAATCTGTAAACCCAACACTGATCGCTGAGTAAAAGTGTGTGAAAATATCTGAAGAGAGCTGAACCCTACGCGAATGCACAGGCATTGGCCCAGCCCAGCTCATACGCCTTCCTCATCAGGAAACCGCCGAATATCCGATTGAAGATGTTCCTCTCCTGGATTAAGGACACAGACACACTCAGAGAAACACTCAACATGTAATCAATATAAAATATAACTTGTGCATCACTTTTCTAGCCGACCTGTGGATGACAGATCTCCAAGCCTTTCAGCTTCGCGTCCTCCATCCATACAGAGTTAGGGGGAAGGATTCGACCCCGGAAGCTAACGGTCCTACACAGGAAAGAAAAACATGCATCGTATCATTATAAGGTATAAAGCTATTTATAAGGGAAATTAATAAATAAACAAATGAATGACACAGGCATGATAGAAAAGTAAGAGAGCTACTGCTTTTAAGTGTTTCTTTTAGTCACAAGTCAAACGGGATTAAGTTTCCCGAATTTCAAGTCCCAAATTTAATCCAAATCCACTGAGAGTTTTTTATTTATCTAATGTTTGCATTTGAGGCGGTAAAATGCTGCAGTTCTTCTATGAGCCTACAGGTGGAGCACAGCATGCTGTGTGGTAGGAATGAATTATTTGGAAAAATTTTATATAGCACCGGGATATTTATAAAATCTTGGTACTTTTAGAATCACGATACAAATCGATTCTGCACCTGGGATATCGGGTGACCCTGGTGATTCCCATACCTTCATGTGTATGAACATTTTAAGTCATTCTTAAGAACTTGTAAGAAATAACTGTATGTCCAGAGTTAAGGACGATAAGTAAGATTCAATGTGACTTGCCTTCCACTGTCTCGTTGTGTATGTGCATGCGTTTGCGTGTGTGTGTTTTTATATAAACAGTACTTGGAGTCGAGCGTGTTGAGGAACAGACTGTGCACGAGCGTCCTCTCTTCCGCTGTAGGAGCCACCTTGAGTAAGGAAGCTGTGCTCAGGTCCACGCGCCTCTTCTTGTTAACTGAAATGATGAGTATATTTATTCCATTCCACAGGGAGCTCAGGTGTGTATAGAAAAATGACAAACACGCATATATCATATAATATGTTACATAGGTTAAACACTTACTCTCTCCTTGTTGGAAAATCTTCTCCTCCTCTGCGCTCTCCAGTTTCAGCGGGTTTACAAACGCTGCCCTGAAGCAGTTCGTGTTATTAATAAACTGTCCATGCTGACTGATGGATGAGATTTAAAATCATTGATCGATGTTATACCTTTTATTTTCTGGATCTCGTGCCACCATGACGAACGTAGCATCTAAGACAGGAGTGTAAACCCCATCGTGGAACTGTGGAAACATGAAGGAACAAACTGTTCATGCTCTGTCAGGGGAAAAACTGGTGACCAAATCAATATTTAAAGATCAGCAAAGAAATATGAGGGGCGTTCAAGTCAAACCAGGAATTGTGATGAAATTTTTATTGAATAAAGGCATGAAAGCGATCGACTTAAAGCACAGTATGGTGATGAGACTCTTAGTCGCAGTAAAACATTTGAACATTTGAATGAAACGTTTTGAAGAAGTCTGTAAGTCTGTAAATGATGATCCTGACCAAGGTGGTTTGAAGCCCTCTGCAGGCACTAAAGCAGTTCCTTGGAGGCCAGTGTTTCAGACAGGAATCAGACAGGTTGTCCGAATGTGAAAAAAGAAAATTCTCTGATAACAGTGTGTGACGTTGTGCTCGGGACTTACACACCTGTGTCATGTGCATCTTGGCTTCGATTGATGTCTTTCCCACCCACGTCACATGACCTGTGAACTTGATATCACCGTCTGGGTAGATGATGTTCCTCCGCATGTCTAGGAAATGATCACCACGTGGAACATACAGTACATGAATTACACATGTAGTATACACACATTACTGACATTATTACTCTTTTATGAATGGGCGTAGGCATTTACCGATTTTGTCCACCAGGGCGGTGACGATGGACAGAGGCGATCTCTCCAGCTCCTTGTTCCATGTGTGAGAGTAACAGATCAGCACTGCGGAAGATAAAAAAACAACATCAGCAACATCATTGTCATGTGATATAAACCTGAGGATGATCTTACTCAATGTTTTAATCTGACTTTTAAAATAAACAACAAAATAAATAAATAAACAGGATCGTGTTGAGGTACCTGCTAAACTGTCAAGATCCTCCAAAATCCGGCCAAATCTATTTGGGAGGGGAAAAATAAATAAATCGGGTTTTTACACCACATTTTTCACAAAAGAAAAAAATCAATAGTTTGTAGAGCCAAACTCTCTTAGTGTACGTCTCTATACACCAGGGGGGTGAATACTTTCACAATGCACTCTACAGTAGATAACAGACAGCGAGCTTCTCCAGGAGGTGCTGTAGCGTTCAGGTTTATCGATGGTACCGGTACCTGACACTGTTGTGGTAGTTGAGGTATTTCTCACGGAGCGACGGCTGCGTCCCTAAAGGAAGATGCACCTCGATCGCGCTGTCCTTCATCGTCTTTGCGGGGAGTTCCTCCTGACTGTTCGCCAGGTGTTTACTCAGGGAGATTCTATCCGACAGGGCCTGCTGATGATCTCTGCACAAAAAAATGATTGAAAAGCAAAACCTTAACTCACCTCGTCGCAAAATATAAAGCACTGGACTACTATTAATAAATACGTACCTCCAGTTGGTCGACGCTCCTACGATCTGCCTCAGCCGATTGCGTACTGGACGGGGAGAAAAGGCAAAAATTAGTATAATGAGCGTGAGGTGGAGCTGTGAGCTGTTGCGCACGGCTGCATGCAGAAGCGAAGCGTTCTCTCATATCGTCTCAATCAGTGTAACAGCATCGCTCGTCGTGACGTAAAGCTCGGACGAAGACTAAGAGTTCTTAAAATTAAATAGTGACATAAATGACATGTTATACAGTAAAAACGTTCTTCACTGAAATGTAATCCACACTCCCAAAAGTCCGTGTCTTAGACCAGCGCACTGATGTTGCGAGACTAATGTAGCTTACAGATTCATTTAGTCTGCGAAATGATGAAAGTTATGCCAAAATGTTGCTAGAATAATAAAACTGCTGCTATAAACGTGTTCAGTAAAAATGATGTCAATTGTGTTTACACAAGCATATTTAAACTGCGCTTTCTGTGAGGTGAAAACTGCGAGCTGAAGACGATATTCGAGGTGTGGTGCGAGTTTTCACCCCTGAGACGATACGAAAAAACACCACGATAGAGAACGAGCCTCAAGAAGGAAGTTAAAGAAACAGGTGATCAGCATGGATGTTTGTGGAAGCTTGGAATAAAGATAAAGACATCTCTAAAGGACATTTCACACACAAAGCGTGTGTTTATTAATAGCAAACAAAAAAAAAAAAAAGATTAATAAGAAGAGAAACTGTGGTGCTGTAAAAAGCATGGAATTAACAAAAGGCAGATCAGGCATGCTGCGAGACAGGGTTTAATTTTACCAACAAAAACACACCGTTGGTCACAAGCAAGTGTGCGTTTCCTGGAAGGACACACAAGTGCATTAAAAAATGGAACATTCTTAAAAAAGCAATAAGACAAAGCCACAGGATTTTACGCTCATTTTGAGACAGTGGTGCTGTGAGGACGTCCCTGGAAGGAGTCTCCAGCGTCAGTTAGTTTGTTTTCTCTGTAACATAACAACCTGTAGTTTTTTTTTTTTTTGGTTTATTAACTTAAAACCAATTAAACTCATGTGAGAAAATGTGAGAAAGCTAAAGTTTACTGTTGACAATGTAAGTGACAACAGGAAGCAACTTGCTTCACGTACTATGCAATTATAAATGGATTTTTTTTTAAACTCCAATGCGTTTTCATTCTTAATAAATGATAAATTGTGATTTGGTTGTAAAATTGCTGTGGTGCAGGAATAAAACACTTTAGGATGTGCTGTTAAATTGGGAAACTTGGGACGGTAAAAGAAAAACTTCATTACTCCATATTACTCTTGATTAATTTCCTACAACAGCAGCACACAGAGTGTTTATTCCCTAGTCAACAAATGCTTTCAAGTTCATTACTTTGATTGCAAACATGTGTGTACAGTATGTGTGTGTGTGTGTGTGTGTGTGTGTGTGTGTGTGTAAAGAGGAAGAGAGTTTTACCCTCAGCCATATCTGGTGCTTTGCCCTGATGTGAAAAAGTCCTGCATGTCAGTGATGCTACTGACTTCAACACCCTAAAACAATCCAAAAACATTAACAAAAAGTGAACTCGTTAATGTACACTTTATATGAAATAACTTGTTGAAAGAAGTTTCAACAACAATGCTTTAAAAACAGAAAGATTATTTCAAGCCCAGTGCCACACCTACAGAACAAACCCAACTGATCTGAGAACAGCTAACATTAGTGAGCTAGCTAGGCTAACACACTCGCATGATGTTAATGTCAAAAGCCTCCGAAGTATGTTCTTCATTTCTATAAAAGCTAATACATAAACTAAACAAGAAATAATAACTGCAAGCCTTTTTACCTTTGAGAAAACATTTTATTTTGTTCTTTTCATGTAGCAGAGATCTAATCCCTACTCAAGGTGGTACACTCAGTAAGGCTGTGTCTCCAACGCCTCCCTACTAAACATAAATAACACTGCGTAGCACACAAGACGCGTTTACTTTATGCACTATGTAGTGCACTTTAGTAGTGGATATGAAAGCAAATGAGGTGCATCTAAAACCTTACGCGATTGGTCAGACTGGTCTATGACAACTTCCTGGTTAGAGGATGAGAAGAAGGAGCAGTAATTTTTACCGTAA
>JAQMYL010000019.1:19696018-19710894 GCA_030014365.1 Clarias pachynema
TACTTGTTCCCACACAGTGAGCTTTTTTTTTTTTTTTTTTTTTTTAATCAAAATGTCCTCCAATATGCTTCACACTTAGTTTATTAATTTATTAGATAACCTTTAAGAATGCATGAGGGAAATATAAAATCCTGTTGTGTACGGGGGAAAAAACACAGTGCGCAAAGATCATTTCGAGGAATGCATCCGATGTTTAATTACATGCGTAATAAAAGATGATTTAAAGGACATGTAGTTTAACAAATGTGAGTGTGTTAATAAAGAAAGGGAAATTATGTATACAAGGTTTATACTGCACAAAATAAAGATTTTTTTTTTCCTGTTTATGGTAATACCCTTTATTTCCTATTTATATGATTGTATTTATTTTGCTCCAGTGCTGCAAGTTATATTGGAAAAATTGTAAACATTTGTGTTTACTGATTGATGGATGGATTGATTGCTTTTCCTCGGCAGAGTCAAAATAAACATCACACCAACGATGCTATTATGTAACCTCCTCTTTAACATGACATGACACACTTCTTGGATCATATCTGGCAACCCAGTCTGTTCAGGAACACTTTTTTTCCTGTAGAAATTCCACAAAAGTAGAAGAAAAAACGGGTCGTATTTTGAAGCAGGACTTTGTTTATAAAATCATTAAAGACTGGTGGAAAGTTCTGATTAATCAAGGTTCAACCTTACAAACGTGTGCGTTGACCCTCGCAAACGGTGCATTATACCCGTATAGCTGGTAACTAGATGAGTAAAGACGAGTGTTAAGTGGAGAAACATTACTGTAGTTTTCTAAACGCTGATTCGACACATAAATCCCGAGTTCATGTTTCTGCGCGAGATCCTCGACTCGTGCCCCAGTTTTGCCCGCGCTTTAACCAATCACAAGCAGCATGTCGGTGTTCAGACCACCATCAGATCTCAGTCTCAACACCACCAGGTCCAACACCATCCGCTCGCAGCTACATTACAGTCACTCACCTCGCGCTGCGTCTCCGCGTTGATGAGTTCTCCGCACACACACTCCCCGGCTCGGTGCTCACGTCGCAGTCTGACTTCAAACCCGAAGGAAGTGTTGACATTATAGCCGAGACCTGCAGTACTCGTTTGGTTTCCTCCCGTTAACAAACCACAAGAGAGTCGCGAGCGGTAAGAGTCGGTTCCTTTGGATCGAATCGTTTGAGTGAGTCGATTCGCTTCGCGCAGCAGGATCCAGGGGTGCGTATATTTTATTTGTAAAAGTAAATGTGAACGAGAACGTTTTTATGTGCACGTGCTGATGCCTGAACGCATTCAGCTTTCCGTCCATCATCATCATCATCATCAGTCCCTGGAGGATTCTACAAATTTCTGCACTCAAAACAATGTAGCTTTTCCAGATTTATATTATGTCTTTTTTTTAATAAACTAAATGAAGTTTCTAATGTACTTAATTATATTGAATTACTTTATCCTAAACAGACAATTTCAACCATTATTTTAATTCATTTACTCATCATCTATACCGCTTTATCCTGTGTACAGGGTCACTGGGGGCCTGGAACTTATCCAAGTAGGCTTTAGACACAAGGCGGGGTACACCCTGGACGGGATGCCAATCCATCACAGGACACACACACTCTCACACTCATTCACACCCTATGGGTAATTTGGGGAAAGTCAATTATACTAATCTGCATGTCTTTGGTCTGTGGGAGGAAACTGGAGTACCCAGAGAAAACCTATCCAGCACCGGGAGATCATGCAAACTCCATGCACACAGACCCGAAGTGGGAATCAAACCCCAACCATGGAGGTGCAAGGCGACAGTGCTAAATTGTGTCCTTAATTTAAATATGTTGATAAAAGTGTGGACTATGTATCAATGTAGTGTTAGCAGGAACATTTTCAGTATCTCAATAAGGATTTTTAGTCAAGGTTGATTGGTTTTGCTATCTTACCCCACCAAAATTGTTCAAAATCGATGTTTCTATTTGTAGTAATAGTATTAGCATATTTACAATAAAAATATATCAGCCTGAATGCAATATCATGTCTTTCTGGCTTCTTTCTTCTTTGCCTCATTTTGTCTCCTAATTGTTGATTTATTTGTGAGTGATGAAAATTAATGTGTAAAAATATCAAATGGTAGTAAAAAAAAATCATGTAGAAATTAAATTATACAATTCTTTAATTACCATGTGAAAAAATCAGCCTACTAACTTTGCACTGCATAACATAACAAAATATGATTAGTGACCAGTTCTAATGAACTATTCTAGATAAATATTCTAGATATAATAATAATAATATTAGAGATGGATAAGTTAAGCACATTAACTCCCACTGCAGTGTTATTAGCTTCCTATAACTCAGCTTGTTTGCTATAATATAAA
Organism: Clarias pachynema; assembly: GCA_030014365.1. Taxonomy (NCBI): domain Eukaryota; kingdom Metazoa; phylum Chordata; class Actinopteri; order Siluriformes; family Clariidae; genus Clarias; species Clarias pachynema. The sequence continues at coordinate 19,698,391 of JAQMYL010000019.1, forward strand.
CCGTCATCAGGGTAATTAAATGCAATTTCATCCCATTACAGGTTTAATTAGTCAGCACCACCAATACGTCGTGAGAACAAATGAAGAAAAGTGAGTTGGCTGTGATGTACAGGCATCAGAAGTATGAGGGTGGATGCACTTTGAAACTTTCACTGAGAATCAGAAGTTCAGTTTCAGTATAGGCGTACACCACAGCAGAAAGTCATTAGGTTAAAAACATCCAAAGAGCAGTTGAATTGATCAGATTAATAATTCAGGAGGGTTAAAAGCACAGAAAATGCCCTCTAGGGTATTTCCTTACTGCAGTTTTTATCATGTACAATAGAGGGGGCTATTACTTTCTCACACTCCTTATACAGTATGTGAACTCCTGGCCTATACTCTCATAACTAGCTTTTCTGGATTTCTCACAGATTTATAGACGATCATGTAATCTCCAGACTGTTTCTATCTCTTAATTCTTACTTAATACTCCAGTCTCTGAATCTCAGCTTTCTAAATCCCAATAATGAAACACCCATGAACACACACACACACACACACACACACACACACACACAGATGCATACCATCTAGTCACACATCAACTTGACACACCAACCTGCACAATTGTTTTTTTGCACAATTTTTTACTGTTGCTATTTGCACAATGTTTACTGCATTTACCGTCTCATGGACAATTTATTTGCACTTCCTCAATTCAGCTCTGTTCACGAGTACACTTTATGTTGCTTTTTGTCTTTTTGTATAGTTCTTAGTTAGTTTTATTAATCTATGGTGCTCATTTGTTGTCTTATCTAGTTAGCTAACTAGGTTTGTCTTAGCTAGTTTTGGTTATTTATGTTGTGTTTCGTTCCACTGTGTACTGAACTGTATATGGTGGAATTGACAATTGACTTGAACCTGCTTGACTTGACTTAATGAAAACTCCCCAACACTGCACAGTTTAGTGTTTACATTGGACTAAAACTCCTGAATGATCTCATCAGATAATTACTAAAGACTTTATAACCATAAATTATGAATGTGAAATGCTAAAATGGCTCGTCCATTAAACAAGTTCATGTCAATCCAGACACACTTAACCACTTCATTATAGGATCAGAATTATTATTATTATTATTATTATTATTATTATTATTATTATAATCACACACACACACACACACACACACACACAAGTAGTGTAATGGTAATAATCACCTTAATCCAGTTTAGTACCAGGATCTTTCGAAAGATTTTTAAGACTGGAGGAGGTATAAGCAGTAATACATGAGAAAAACAAAGAGGCCACACCCCCTTCACTTAGACTAATTACGAGGCCATGACTCTTTATTGGTCTTGAGAATGACATACAGAGGCCACACCTCCTTCACTGAGACTGACACATAAGTAGCCACACCTCCTTCACTGACACACCATAGACATGCCTCCTGTCCCTGTAAATTTTTATTAATTCAGTTATCTTTCTTATCCTGTGTACAGAGTCGTGGGAGTCCTAGCGCCTATCCCAGGGGACTGAGGGTATAAAGGCCAGGATGTGGATCCCATCCATCGTAGGGCACAACCACACACACACACACACACACACACACACTACGGGCAATTTGGGAATGGCAATTAGCCTTAATCTGAATGTCTTTGGACAGTGGGAGGAAACTTGAGTACTAGGAGAAATCCCACCAAGCTCGGAGAGAACATCCAAACTCCACAGACACTATTCCGAAGCACAAACCCTCAAGCCTGGAGGTGCAAGGCGACAGTGCTATACACTACACCACCGTGCTGCCCCTTATAAATTTATTTGTACATAATAAAAACCACCCTGTCCAGGGTGTACCCTGCCTCGTGCCCGAAACTTCCTGGGATAGGCTCCAGGCCACCCCCCGCGACCCTGAATACAGGATAAAGCGATATAGAAGATGAATGAATGAATAATAAAAACCCTAGTTCCATTTAGACACATTTGCCTATTTGAACACAACCTATTCCAATGTAGAATGTTTAGCAACAGAATTTTAAAATTTAAATGATGGCGTGACATCCATAAAATAAATGTATTTTTAAATTCATATAAGAAATTTCATATCTTTATGAAGCATTAAACCGGACTGATATGATAAAGTGTCCAAAAACACTAACTAATTGATTGGTATTGTTAGTGTTGTCTCCATCTTAAAAAATATTACTTAATTTTGGGGTTGTTTTAATGTCCACTGGGTCCCGCTGCAGATTTCTCACTTCTGCTGTCTTATAAGTTGAGCACACACTTAGTGTAACAGCAGGTGTGGGAATAATATCATGAGAAGTCTTCCATATTTCATAAGCTGCTTGTTCTGCTACATAAATCCAAACCAATCACTACAAAATGCATTATCTCCACGGTTAAGTATGACAGGGCCAATTCATAACAGGGAATTGATTTCGTTAAAGAGCGGCCATGTTAAGGCAAGGCATTCAGAGCACGTCCTGTAGCGGTTAGCATAATTGAGTTTTTATACAGCTCAAAAAAAAATAATCACAAGACATGATCAGCAAATTTGCCAGTGCTCGATTTATCAAACACGCCATATAAAATCACGTTACTCTAAACAGTCACTCAGACTCGATTTCATAGCGCATTATAATGTCAATCAATTCAGTAGTGGTGTAGTAAATCACAGACGCCTCAGATCAAGAAAATGAGAACATTACTGAAAGATAAATTGTATACATTCAATCTCAAAGTCTTTGAAAGAAAACAGCAACAAAACAATCGTGCATGGATGTTTAAATCAAAGATATGTACAGTACAGTGATCATAAATTCTGCTTTCACGCAGGAAGCAAGGCAAGGCGAAGGCGCTGGAAGAGGCGATTGATGTCATGTTGAATCACTCATCACGCTGCATCATTACTTGTGGTTCACATTTATCGGTACCTTTTTACTGCAGGTGAATCATTTTATTTATTGCCACTGTATGAGAACAGAGCTCAGAGCATTGACTAAAAGATAAAAAACATATTTATTGGGTAAATCTAATGCTAAAATCTAACATGGCTGTACGTGACATCAGGACAGGTTCTCAGTTCTATATGTATAAACACAGTGAAGGCAGTCTGTGGTTCTGGTGGAGTGTATTAATGCAATTAACTGCTTTATTAATTGAAAAGACAATTATTTAATTATCTTCCCACATCCTGTCAATCGGAATAGAGGTCGGACATGGGAAGCTTGCAGCCGGTGACTCAGAGGTTAACTGTGCTGCAGTATTGACTGCTGGGTAATTATGCTTAAGTGGTGACTGGCAGAGGTAAATGGCAGTAACGGATTATCTGTTTTGAAGAGAGGCATTCTTAAAATCAATATATGTCCATTTGTGAAAATAGAGCAATTTGGGGAGAAATACGTCTCTGAGAAAATTCTGGCTCCAACGGGATCGCTAAAGCAGCACAGCTCCTGCAGCTGTATCTGTCTCTAAGTAGCTCTGTAGAACTGTAGAAATGTAAATGAGCCTAATAATAATTTAGACACGCCAGGTGCGAATCACAGACTGGTCACAAATCAAAAGAGAAATCCGTTTTGGGAGGCATTTAATTATTTTCCTGGCCATGGTTTGGCCTTCTCAGAGTGAAACATCTCTCTACAAAACTCAATTCTTATCCTATGATAAAACATTTCTCTGATACTGGGTGTGGTTTTGTCCACAATGACTCCGCCCCTGCACAGGGAATGATATGCAAATTACATGCTCTAGGCTTGCACACTCACCACATCTTAATCCAACAGAACATCTATAGGAGATTTTGTAGACTTGGAGAGAATTGACTTTGGGATGTTTTAAAAGGTTTCATGGTACCCTTCTTTATGTTGTGTTATTTTCGAATTTGAAACCTGTCTACATTTCCAAATGCAAGTAAGACTGCTTGTACATCACGGTGCTGTTGTATTCTCAAATCTGATTGATCAGAAGGGGAAGATCAATTTTCTACAAAACCACAAACGTAACTTCATAGATAATAACATGTATGGTAAATGTTTGACACCATCTAAGGCAAATAATAAACAGAGTAAATAATGCAGAATTGAATGTTCAAGAAATAATTATTGAAAAGATAAATAAAGTATGTAAGGAGTCTCCAGTGTCAGTGCTTTGTAACAACCAGTGATTTTTTTCACCAATTCTTCAGAACAAAAAAATTTATTGGTCAACTGATAGTTGAGGTGCAGTGGTGAAGCTAGCAGTCTTTTTTCTCTTAATTATAATTACTTAAAGTTACAAACATAACTGTTAATTAATAAAGAGGAAAAGTAAAGAAAATCACTCCTATCTTAATTTGATCAGTTTGATTGTATTGCGATTTAACAGGCTGGACCGTCATGCTACCACAATGCTAAGCTCCTCATCAATCCTCCAGCAATACTGTAATTACTGATTATATATTTCATAAGCGGATGTCAGACTTAATAGAACAACATTGGCCACTGGGGAGTTACTGACCTCTCTGAGCTCTGAGACATTACGTCTCAGAATAGCCATAAAGTGGCTGACTCTTTAAATGAGTCCACTTCCAGTGTACTTTCACTTACTTAAAATATTTTATGCAGGTTCTGTTCTGGGTTCCTTCTCAATTTCCTGAAGAAGAAGAAGAAGAGATCGGATGAAAAGCTTGTTTTCTAATTTGTCCTGCACTTAGCTAATACTACAGCCAATTTACTTTGCAGTCAATCAGTTGTATTTACTGTACGTCTGCAGCCTCAATCAGACGTCTACAGTTTCTCTTAAAGGAACTAACTGGATTTCATTGTAGTACAGATTTGTGGATATTATTGTCCACCAACTTGGCTGATATGCTGCAAGATGTAAAACGACTATTATCAATTCAGCTTATACTCTAAGTAATGGAACCGGGAAGAACACTTGAAAGCAACACAACTCATAGAACCTAATGTAGGAGTTCTTTAATAGATGTCTGCTACCTCTGCTAATCTTACATCATTCTATTATCCAATCAGGGAGAAGATAGTGCTCATTTACCCAGAAGGTTTCATGGGACCCGGATCCGTCCTCATTGGGGTCAGGTCATCTTTCTCCCAACAGTGTCATTCTTGCTGGGCAGATGGTCATTTATTTTCATGCTTTCAGAGACACCCTGTGCAGAAAAATAAAAGAAAGACAGATAAGTCAAAGAGTCAGGATGCACAGATAGTCTGATGTTCTAGTTTCATAAATTTTTTACCAGATGCCTGTTTTTGCCTTGTTATTTTAGCCCATGAATGAACATGTTTAAATCATGTGAAACAAGACTGTGAATCACGTGTCTTTATAACATAATTATGATGAAAGGCGTTTTGATGAAGGTCAAAGGTCTATGTCCTGAGAAAAGCATGATTGCACTCCCCTCTTTCATTTTAGACACTCCAGATGGGTCCCAGCTTTCAGTGCATGATATGCAGGAAATGAACATTTATCAGTGTCAGAGTCTGAGCTGTCACTGCAGAATTTTAATGCTTTTACAGTCAATCATTTATAAAGTCCCTAAGCACAAAGCATATTCGAACACAGCTCTAAGTGCACTGACTAACATAAATGATTTCCTCGAAACCAAACCATCCTCCAGGCACTTTAACTATGATAAATATGTGAAAGATATAGCACATACACAGCCTTTAATCTTTAGTGCTTCTTTTGGATGTTGTGCTTTGATTAGAGATTTATCGATACTATTCATTGTATACTGTATGTACAATACTGACACAGTTACTGATATTAAAACATATAACCTGCTTCTCAACTGTTTATCAATCAGGTGCATCAAGGAACATTTAACAATTCATTTTTTGCTTGCTGCCATTGCTGCTAGCGTTAAATTCCTTGTGCTGAGGTTTATGCTTTGCTGAGTTGCAATAGTCTGTTTTGCTTTCATCATTAATTGTGCAATACTTCCAGAATGTAATTAGTGCAAAAACATGCATTAAGCTTATGTCAGAGAGTGTCATATAGTAATGGATGTTGTTACAAGAGCAGTTTTAAAAGTATGACTCTGGATGGTCTGAATGCATCGCTACTCTGAAGAGATTTTAACTCAATTGCAGCACAAAAATGATTAAACTAAAGCTGTAATGGACAAAAGCAAACACACACAGACTCAACCAGGTCTGCAGAATCAGCATGGTGCTGTCACTTAGCCTATAGCTAAAGCCTTGTTTCAGCAAGCTAGCCCTTTTCTGACCCACACTCCACTCAGCTGCCACTTTTTTTTTATTTTTATGATTACCCAACATTTCCGCTTTCGTCTGTCGCAGTGCTCCCTGCCAGATCTCTTTAATATCTTTCTTGATGACTGTTTCTGCAATAACGCAGTGTCTCACAATCTCTTCTGGTCGTTATCGAACCGCCTAGAAGCAGAATGGCATTTACCAGGGAGAAATAAGAGATCGATACCCAACAGCAAATTAAGTAATAGCATTTTTTGTGTCTGTGCATATTACAGCTCGGTTAACAGCTCCGGGATCAGCGTGACTCCACATCAATGGATGTTCAGATCAATCTACGCACAAAGCCGGCATGTCTCTGGGACAACATAATCAGTTCTGAAATCGGTTCATCAGTCAAAAACTATGAAATTACAACGTAAATTATGTCTATGGATATTCAGCTCATTCAGATCATTGAATCTATTTTTTAATAGCCCGATAAAATACAATATAGCGGATGATGATCTTTTTCTCCGTATCCATTAGTGAGACAAGACACTGATTTTGGGTGAGGAGATCTGGGGTGCAGTCGATGTCCCAGTTCATCACAAAGATGTTCAGAGCTCTGTGCAAGACTTTTCAGGTCTTTCAAAGTAACCTTATCACATCATGTCTGCATTGAGTCTGCTTTCTGCAACAGCCAAAACAGGTTTGTTCCAGTGAAGAAAAACAGCATTCACTCACCCACTCATTCTATACCTACTTATCTTGTGCAGGGTCACAGGTGGTGGAACCTATGCAGGGTAACTCTGGGTACAAGGCAGGGATAAACCCTGGATTAAGTGGCAGTCTATTGCAGGGCATAATCACAAACCTCGTGGTTTTTGGAAAAACACAACAGGAAGGGAGTAAACCAGAGCATTTGGAGGAAACCCATCAAACACCGGGAGAATTCCACGCACACAGACCCGGAGGTGGGACTCAAACCCTCGACCCTGGACATGGGAGGCGACAGTGCTAATCACTACACCACAGTGCTACTCCTACAGCATACACGCTTCACTCAGTCATTGTCTGATACCACTCCTGGGGCCCTGGATAGGTGCAAATCCATCGCAGGGCACACACACATACACACACTCATTCACCACTACAGCACTGTGGGACTGCCAATTAACCTAATCTGCATGTCTTTGGACTGTGGGAGGTAACTGAAGGAAACCCACCAAGCACAGGGAGAACATAAAAACTCCACCGAATCAAACCCAAACCCTGGTGATGCAAGGCTACAGTGCTAACCACTAAGCCACCATCCCACCTCTACAGCTACAATGACATTTTCTATAATTGGCTTCTTCCTACATTGTGGTATTAGTTTGTGAAAGAACCACAGGTCAGATGTTAAAACACTTTGGGCAATACAGTGTATTAAATTTAGGAAAGAAAAGTTTTTAAACCTCAGATTAACAGAGTGTAACTTGAGAGTGTGACGTGCCGTGAGAAAATAAGGAGTTTTTATTTATATGTACAGGAAAACAAAGTATTTTATCTGTTCTAAGGTTTTATTTTGCTAAGAACATGATTAAAACAAGAATGTTTATTCCTTATCTAGCACATAGCTAACAACTGTGGCATACTCGGTCTCGTCCTACTTACTGTACAAAAAAAGAAAACCTACATGTGGTTTATGTTTTTGTAAAGTGACTCAAAATATTGATGCAAAAGTTAAATATTTATTCATTAAGGATGCGTTCTAATATATTATAGCCTTAAAGCTAACTTTTACCCCACATTAAAGTTCAGGTGTTTCTGTATGTGCGCGTGTGTGAAATAAGGCGCTCGTTCTGTTAGCATTTTAAGCTAGAAAAAAACTCAGGTAAAACATGTGAGGCGCCACGCGCTCGATTCAAATCAGTAAACCGCGCGTGAGGATGACGCGCGCGCTCGTGTCCCCCATCACCCCTCTGTCTCTCTCTCTCTAATGCAGCCCTGCTCCAGTTTAGATCTCCATGAAACATCAGGAGTGACACCAGTGAGCCGCCGTGAGAACGCAGGAGTTACCGGCTCTCGGCTTTGAAGCGAACCGTTAGACGGACAGGATGCTCGGGATCCTGTACGGTTTGACAGTTTGGGTCGCGAGCTGCAGCGGTGCGCGCGTGGTGAGCGGTGAGTTAACGGACTTTTCACTTTTAAACAATAAACCGACACGCGGGGTTACGTGCGGTTACACCTGTAGAGTGTTCACCTGCTAATACCAACCTGCTGCACAACAGCAACAACAACAATAATAATCATAATAATAATAATATAATGTTTATTTATTACAATTATAAGGGTTTTAAAAAATATTTTCGGAAAATTTAGCCATAAATCACTTAAAAATCCGATCATTACTGTAAAAAACATAAACCTTTATCGCTCATTAGAGTATTAATTGATCTTACTCTTTACTTTCAACATACAAAAAAATAGTAAAAAGTTTTTGCTTCTACTTTAGATATATAAATATGTATGTTTTATTTATGTTTAAAATGTTAATAATGGTGTTGTCTGTGAAAAGTTATGATTATTATTAATATTATTATTATTATTGTTATTGTTATTTACCTCATTGCATCATACATCAGTCCAAAAATCTGCCTGCTTGGATTTTTTATATATTTTATAAACAAATAAACATACAATTATATTTTTATAAACAAATATTTTATATTTGTTTATAAATATAAAATTATATTTATAAACAAATAAACATACAAACAAATAACTTTAAATAATCTCCATTACATTTTTGAATTTTGTTCAAAATTAAATCAAGTTTACCTCATATTGTTCAGTGTTTAGTCAGAACCAAAATTCTTATATCCTGCCTTTTTTTAGTAAAAAATAATGAATCTAAAGAATCTGAATTATTACATAAATAATTAATGCAGGAAAGCATTAAGTTGTCGAAATGAACTGTACAGTAAATGTGTCATTTTGCAATAAAGATAATCTGACTTTATTTATTTATTTATTTATTTATATAAAACCCACTTTTAAAAAGATATTTATAAATGTTTTTTTTTTTAGAAAATATTTTTAACTTATACTATATATAAAATATGATATTCTGTATAAATGTGACCCAGTCTGTGAAAACCTAGGTAATGTAATATTTTTGTGATTTCCTTTTTTCCCCCTTTCAAATCACAAAAAAAAAAAATAACTAGGTGTGTTTTCACAGACTGGGTCACAAATGGTTCAGGATAAATAGGATGCATTCGCAATATTCATTGTTTTGCTCAGAAAACTTTTTATTTACTAACCTTACTTATTTTAATCACCGTTTTATCTTGTATAGTGAACATGTCATTTTGTGATAAGAATAATGCACAGGATAACAACCCCCCCCCCACCCCCCCAATATCACCCAACCCCCCCCCTGAACAGCCCAACCGAGCGTGGGTGTGTGAATAATCTCAGTGCTTAAAACCTGTGATGAATCCATTAAGCTGAATTTTCTGGACTGGAGAGGACCAGTGGGCGTTTAAGAGTAAAAGAGCAAAGCTGTGTTATTAATACCCGAGTCCCGAACAAAGCAGGTGTAACACGATGTTGTGCTGTACAAGTGAGATTTATTGAGGATGGGAAGTTAGCTTTCAAATGTGTGATTTGTGAGATTGAGGAATACAGGAAAAGAAGATAAATTTATTGCAGACGCATGTGTGTGTGTGTGTGTGTGTGTGTGTGTGTGTGTGTGTGTGTGAGATGGTGGTAGGGGGGAGATTAGCTGAGTCTGATTTTGCCCAGGTAGCTCCAGTGCATTACTGGCTTTAAAGTGATGATAGTGCAGATCTGAACCAGGCAATTATTTAAAGTACCTCTCGGGCAGTGAGCTAACGTTGTTATTAGACTTTAAGAGTGTATGGATTAATCATGGTTATCTTTCTCTTCCACGAGCACACCACCATGCTCAGCATTTTACAAAATGGTTTATGATTTCTCCCAAAAACTGTATGTTGTAGATTCTTTGGTATTCTACTGTTTGGAAATTAAAACTATATGGAATTTCTTGATTTTGCAGAGAAAATGTAGAAAACACCCGAGTCTCAGTGAGATATATAAATCTTATAAGAATGCTAAAAATAAATTTAGTTTTTAGAAAATTTACATTTAAGCATTTGGCAGAAGCTCTTACCCAGAGCGGCTTACGAAAAAGTGCTTTGAAGTTTCCGTCACTGGATAAATACTTACACTGGGTTAACAGGTTACTAACTAAGTGCCAGCAGTCAAACACAGCTTATTTAAACACAGCAGTCAAAAAGTTATTATTATTATTATTATTATTAAGAGTTTTTTGGGTGGGGAAGGGGAATTAGTCAAAGTATTGAAGAAACTGATGAAGAAATGTATTGAAGAAATGAAGTCATTGCATTTGACTGAAGAACAAAAGAAAATTATATAAATTAACCAGTTCAATAAGCACATTAAACATATTATTTGGCAGAAATATGATAAAAATAATTAAATAAATAACAGGAAGGTTTAGATTAGCTCCACATTATGAGCCAAAGAATCTTAACCAGACCCAATTAGCTAATTATTTTGTGATGAATTTGTCTTGAATCAATATTTCTAATTATTTCTGAAATTTCTATATTATATTACCCTTTTTTTTTGGGTGTGTGTGCCAAGTTTCTGTTTCCATTCCCTTAATGCGTTTTTCCTCCAGGTTCTCCAGTTTTCCCTTGTCTGTAGGAGGTGTTGTGATTTTAAATTGTCTCTAGGTGTGAACAAGTGTCTGAATGTGTGTGTGTGTGTGTGTGTGTGTGTGTGTGTGTCTGTAAGGTACACTGCACAAATCCAGGGTGTACTTCTACTTAAAGCCTACTTTTCCTTAGATAGAATTTGGATCCAATCTTTGAAATGCTTAATAAAGATGATGGAATGAATGAATGGATGGTTAAAACAAATCCAACCTGATCAGGTAGAAGGATGATTTGTATACATGTGTATAATCTTTTAAAATTCTCATAGTGAAAAAAAGTCATGTTTCATGTGAAATAAGTGGAAAATTGTTTAGATGTTTAGATGTTTTTTTAAATATTAGGTGCTTTTAACTCCCTTTAGGTCAGACTGTGTGTCATGGCGGCCCTGAGAAGCCATGCTATAAAATCGCATACTTCAGCGATGTATCGAGCCGCGTGGCCTTCTGGGAAGCTAAGCAAGTGTGTGAGGTGGACGGTGGGTCACTCCTGAGTGTGGAGAACGTCTCTGAGCAACAGCACATTGAGCACCTTCTGCAGAATCTCAGCAGGTCCAGCTCAGGGCCGGGTATTGCCGATGGAGATTTCTGGATTGGTCTGACTCGTGTGGACAGGGAGAGTCCAGGGGAATACGCCAGCTATACTTCCTGTCCAGATCTGTACAGATGGACAGATGGAAGTGTATCTCAGTACAGGTTCGTGGATCAGATGTTCTCCACCTACTGCATATGCCTGTGCTGAGCTGAGAATATTCATTATCACTTCTATATCTTGGTCTAATAGGAACTGGTACTTCGATGAGCCGTCCTGTGGAGGGGAGGCATGTGTAGTGATGTACCATCAGCCCACCGCTCAGGTTGGTCTAGGAGGACCGTATCTTTATCAGTGGAACGATGACAGGTGCAACATGAAGCACAATTTCATCTGCAAGTACGAGCCAGGTACGGCACGACGGCATGAAAATGACAACACAGTCTGGAAATCGTGTAGAGAAACCACACATGCTGGAGAACATATTAAGGAAAAGGGGGGTGGTGGGGGGGCACCAAAAATTTGTGTTGCTACCTGATTGGTCAGGAGTTAAAACAAAAGTGCAGGATATTTCTAAAAAAAAAAAAAAAGAAAACTTTTTATCCTCCTCTATTATCGGTGTGAAGCTTCAAGCACTCGCTCCAGAAAACATCAAGTGTGAGCACAGTTTTCAAGTGGAAATCAATCCTATGTGTGATTTTTTTTAATACTCCATACAAGTACACTGTTAGAGTGTTAGAGTTTTGGATGTGAGCTGACAACCACAGCCTGTTTCTCCTCATCCATCTTACTCAAAAAGTTTAACACTGATGAACTGTTTGCTAAACAGTGGAGAATCTTTTGCATCAGCTTGTGTTCTGTGCCATCCATCAACACAACATTATCATTGAAAACACATGGTACATATTTGAATCAAAGAGATTTTTGTATTTTTTTGTATCTGTATGTTGAAAACACATACACTACCGTTCCAAAGTTTTAGAACACTTTCTAACTCCATGATGGTTCCTGATTTTTATTTCTTTCTACATTGTAAAGGAATGCTGAA
>JAQMYL010000019.1:19710994-19734297 GCA_030014365.1 Clarias pachynema
CAAATAACATAATGAATTTTATGATGAAGGCCTAATATGAGCTTCCCCTGTTTCAAAAGCTAGCAGCCGCCACTGATACTGAAGCACCACTAAACATCATAAAAACATGCCCAGGGCCTATTTGCATGTCAGTAATTTTTTGTGTTACTTAAGGAATAAAACATTCGGGAATATAATCCATGACATGTTTGTATGATCAAAGGCGATTCTAGAATCTGATGGGGCCCTAAGCAAACTAGTATTCGTCACCATTATATTAAAAATTTATAAATAATTTTGTCAGCCCTCAGGGGGCCCCCTACTGGCCTGGGGCCCCAAACAGTTGCCTGTTGACAAGCACCGCCTGTGGGTGTGATAAAAAGTAAGCGCTATTAATTATTTTTCAAAAACAGTGTGTTATTATGCTCTTATATTACAGAAATTTGCCATTGATAACGTCTGCTTATGCTTTTTATCCATTTATAGCTACATGTATTATTGTGGAACATCTGTGAGACTGGTTAGTTCCTGTCACCATTTAAGCTATAGCAGGTCTAAACAGCTGTTCCTTCACCATTGTCTTTTATTTCTATTAAAAAACAACAACAATTGATGTCTTGAAGTCTTTCTTGTTGTGGAAAACTGACTTTGTGCTTCAAAATTATTCATCACTTTTGGACAAATCAGAATTGTGAATTCAACAATGTTGTGGTTTTGTTGATACAGAGAGCCACTTGGTGAAGGAGCACGGAGACAGACCGGTGAATCGTGACACAGGTAAGCCGAGGTTGAATCTTCTATCATGTGAATTCACGTACACGCATATTGATTGCCTCTTTCGCCAGATCTCTCACCGGAACATGAAGAAGAGACGAAAACACCTGATGAGGAGGAAGGCCTTTATGTCACCATGGCAGGACACTCAAGTAATATCGCTCATTAGTGTTTTCCATTAGCGTTGCAACCACGCTATATCAGATATTCATCACAGAATATATTGTTTCTGTAGGTATGCTGCTGATTTATGTCATCATCCCAACCATTCCTCTGCTCCTGCTCATTCTCGTGGCCTCTGGGACATGCTGCTTCCAGATGTTAAGCAAGAGGTGATTACACATCATGGACTCACATTACAGACAGCACAGCCTCAGAGTAATTATACTCTCAAAGTGTTATCGAAATAAAGCAGCAAATCTGCTGATTATTAAACTGGTAAAACAGCAATGAAGACCATAAGATGACATGAAAAACATTGAGATGTAAGGGATAAGATGAGTGTATTTTTTTGTTGTTGTTGTTGTTGTATAGAGAGCAAGCAGCAGCAAGATAAAAAAAAAAGAGTCCCAAACACTAATATGCAGGGTATTCCATAACTGTGGAGCTTTGTAGGTTTCACTATATGCTGTACCAACAAACAGCCTGCATCTTTTGATCAAAGTAGTTGTGGTTGATCATAAAATACCAGGTAGATCAACAGTAGATTTTTATAATCAGTGTGGAAATTGGAAATTTGACTCAGAGCCACTGCAGTGTGGATAGGATAGGCGCGATATGGTCATATCTTCTGGTTCTAGTAAGGACTCTCGTTGCTGCATTCTCGACTAAGTAGAACACCCACACAGTGGGGCATTACAATAATCCAAGCTAAACAAAGGTAACACAAGCATGAACTAGTTTCTCTGCATTATGTAGGGACATTATGTTTCTTATCCTAGCAATATTTCAGAGGTGAAATGAGTTCATGCACATGCTATGGGTTGGTTTGTTTTTAAACATTAGATCAGATATTCTTAACTGTCCCCCTGGGGAAATTTCTCATGTGCACAAGTGGAATTTTTAAATGGCAATGAGCCTTATCTGTGTGTCTTTGGGCTGTGGGTGGAAATAAGAATATCCGGAGGAAACCCACTAAGCATGGGAAGAACATGCACACACACACACACACACACACAGAACCGAGGCAGGAATCGAATCTTAACCCTGGTGGTGCAAGGCCCCAATGCTATCCACTACGCCATGGTGGCACCTCAAAGTGCATTAGTGCAACACAATTATTAGTTAATAACTAGTGACACACAACGCATATTCAGATAAAAATGCGAAAAAAAGAAAAAGAAGGATGATCAGCCATGATAATTAACAATGAGTAAGTAATACAGCGGAACCTCGGATTGCAAGTGTTCCGCAAGACGAGCAAAAATTTTAAATAAATTTTTACTTGAAAAAGTCTTGGTTTATGAATACCGAGTATCATGTAGCACGCATGTGCTTCTTGTTTTTGCGCCAAGCATCGCGTAATCACAACAGAGCCAATGGCTTTTCTCTCTCTTGCGCTGTGGAATTGTGGGTAATCGTCTCCCCCGCCCGGTCTTGGTGTGCATCTCTTACTGGTATAATCAACATCGGTGCGGGTGTAAAACATCTTTTATTTCGTGTTCGTATGCGTGTGTGTACAGCGCGTGTGTACTGTTTATTATAACACACGTGCGCGCGCGCGCGTAAAGCAAAAGCAAGTCTCATTAGAGAGGTTAAAGATCCATTTTCTCCCTCTCTCTGTCTGTGTCAGCCTGCACCTCTCGCCTTCACACACACACACCCCTCCTCCTCTCACCTTCACACACACACACACACACACACACACACACACACACTGCCCTGTCGCAATTCTTTTCAAAGGTAAAGTGCAGGTTAATTTGTTTTTTTACTTTACACCAGTGATTCTGTTAGTGTGCACTCACAATGTCATTAGAGATGTTTCTTGTTAATTTTCCCGATAAGGCTGTGTTTCCGTTTGTGTGTGAAACTCAAAAAAGAGAGGAGGAAGGTTTACTGTGTAAAATGAGAAGAGGGAGAGGGGAGGGTCTCATTCCTCCTCTCCTCTTACTTTAACTTCACACACATACAGTACACACACAGCGCCTGCCCGCACAAACGGAAACACTTATCTGTCGGGATTTATTTTTACTTTTTTTAAAGGTAAAGTGCTGGTTAATTTGTTTTATTTTTACTTTATATTTTGTGTTAATTATTTTTATGTATTTATTTTTTGGGCTGTGGAACAAATGATGTGAGTTTCCATTATTTCTTATGGGAAAACTTGCTTTGATTTACAAATGTTTTAATATATGAGCCCGCTTCCGGAACAAATTATGCTTGCAATCCAAGGGTCCACTGTACATCTCTGACAACCCATTACATTACCTGTCAAATAATGAGCACATATTTCATTAAAGGGCATTAAAGGAAATTTAAGAAAGTAAATAAATTAATAAATAGAACCTGAGCTATACAAACAAGGCTAGGTCATTTGTTATGAATTTAAAAGCATTTACACTTTAAAGCGAATCAGGATATAACAACTGCTATGTGTTTAACAACCTTACTGAGGTGGGGACGAAGGGGGTTGTTCTTATATTTAATGGCGCTATATCATATATAACTCATTATTCTCATGATGTCATATGCCTTTATTTTAGAACCTACCAGGCAGAAATGTTTGGAATATATTTGACTTCGAAATTTCTAAAATCAAGCAACCAAATCCTCATCTCTGCCTCTTAATAGTCTATAAAGTATAGCCCATGAATACACCCTCTAACCCCCCAAATCCGCATCCTCGGCAGGGCATTAGGGCTTTATGTATGTAATTTGTTATATTCAGCCAGTAACTCCTACAGAGTGATGTGTTTTTAACAGATTTCTAGTCACTCAGCAAGCCTGACTCTGTGCAGTAAAAGGCTTCCTGGAGTGCGTTCAAGTCCTCGGGGTAAACGCCCTTCAGCTCAAAAGCAGATGCGAGGCTTCTGTTTTACAATCCCTGTCACTCCAGTGCTCAGTGTAGTAATTGGAGAATATTACATTTGAAACATCTGGATTTATTCCTCTAATTTAATTTAGTCCCGTATTATTTCTAAGAACTGAAACATGTGCTGTATAGGTTTTACATTTCTAGAAAAAAGTGTGTAAAATGAAATCACATGAAAATTTATGAATATTTACCCATTATTAAATAAATAAATATGAACGATTGCCTTTTTCAATATTAATAACTGATGTGTAATTTGTTATTAGTGATTGTTTCATCACTTCCTGTCGATTGCTTAAAACCATTTACATCTGTACATAGATTAGGATATATTGAAAGAGATTTGTTATATACTTCATTCACTTTTCTCTTTCGTTCATGTTGGACAGAAAACCGCAGACGAAAACGAGAGTGGATCAGTCAACACTTTGGATCTCCAAGACGCCAAAATCCGACAGCGCAATGGAGGTGTAAAAGAAACTACTGTACTGTTTTACAGTTTACACAAATGATACATGGTCTCCAAACTCGTACGTGGTCTTCTAACGAAAACCTCAGTCTTAACGTCGTGATCCACTTGACTCCTGTGATATTTTTGCTGCTGTGTCCTGAAATGAATCTTTCTAATTATTCCATTAATCTAGGCTTCCTTTTCACCTAACAATCTGTAATCACGCCCTCACGGTTCGCGCGTATCCTCTTTCCTTCTGCTCTGCGTTTCCTTCCCTCCCTCAGAGAGAGCCATCAGAGAGCGCAGAAGGAAATCTTCAGCTAATTGGCAGCAAACACAGAGAGCAATTCAATTACTGTAATTAAGACGGGTGAAAGCCGTTACAGGATCCACGTAAGGAGATTAGTTTAAAGTGGCAGCTGAAATGAAATGAAGAGTTGAGCTAGTTTGAAAATTCCTCCGTGCCAGGAAAAAAAAGGCGAGGTTAACAAATGCTTATATAATAGCATCAGAGCTTTTATTTTTACATTTTAAAATCCCAGGGAACTTGTTAGCATCAAATATTAAGTCCTAAGTTTAACATTTCACAGTTTCTAAATTAAATGATTTCCCTTTCAACATTAAGCATTAGCGATTAACTGTAGTATACAGTAAAAAGAGAGAAACAAAAACTCGACTGTGTGCTGTTACAGGAAAATAATCAACTGAGATGTTGTCTAATGTCGCCCAATGCTTATTGGAGCTACAGTACCTGGGAGTTTATTATTTTTCAATAACAGCATGATGTGAAGTGCTTTATTCCTCTTCAACAACAGCAATTTGTCAACAATTACAATTCATTTATATTAAAGAACAACACATTCGTCCGCTCTTAATGTTTTTTCTCTTTTTTTAAATAAGGCTGAAAACTAAAAAGTGTAAACACTATAAACTGTCCTGAAGATTTTTTTTTTCCTCTAGTGGAAACCTTACAGCCTGATCTGACAAGCCAAGCTACCCATCATATTTTGCTACTTAATGGTTCCAACAAGCTTGGGAATTATTTCATTGATTTTGTTGATTATATACTGGAAACATTATTTGATAAGGGAATATTTGGCAGAATATGCAATTACTAAATTCTACAATAAATATATTTCATAATAAAGTTTCATATCATGCTCTAATTAATGTTGGAGTACATTTACCTTTTTAGCATTTAGCATTTTGGATAGCGTAGTGCAAACCTAATTCATGCTATGGTAGCATTTTTTAACAAGGCAGCAAAATTTGCCAGAACACAGCCTGTTACTGACACTGGAGACTCCTTCTGTAAATGATATCTAGTGAGTTTCAAGTCTAAGTCATGTGATTTGAGTTCAGTGTAAAATATTGAAGATGCATGGTAGTGTATAACACATAAGTGTTATACAAAACATCCACTGAATTATTTATTAAAAAAGACTAAAATTGGCTGATATGGGCTGATCTGAGAGCTGTCGTGTAAGCATGGCATCATATACTAATCTGCACATTTCATTGACAGCCAGTAAAGTACAACTAATCGCAACAGCACAGGAGAGAGTCAGGAATGTTGAAACGAATCCAGGTATGAAGTCAGCACTTTACACTATGCCTTCTAGCTTTGTGTTTCTTCATCAGATTAGCTTTTGCTTGCTGGATTAGTCCGGATTTATCTGGAAGCCTAAATAAAAGGTTAGAGCAGGATTGCGTAGTGTTTGCAAACAGCTTCGTGAAAGGAACAAGTTCCATCAGGTTTCCGATTAGCGCGGCTGAATCTCACACAAGATTTCCCTATGATTAGCCCCGCCCACCTTGCATCCAAAGAGAAAGGATTGATGACAGAGTTCATGTAGACATTACGAGTCATCAGTGATTCACACACCGTGATCCTTTGTAAAACCCAGCATTAGTGACATTACATTACACTTTTAAGTTCCCTTGGGGCTTTAAAATAAAATAAAAAAATGATGTTAGAACAAACCATTATCCCCCTGAGCTTTTCAGCCAGTGTAACATTAGCATACAGTAGCGTGTTTCTGCAAGTCATCTACGGAAAGCCTTAGCAGTAACGTGGATATTTTTATATGATTCTGATGATTCTGACATCCTGCTCGTCCTTATATACAGTATATACAGTTTTTGCTTGGAATATCAGCACATAATTTAATGACTTTAATGAAACGTAAAAGTGGCAAATCTGTGAAATTTCAAAATGTGTGTTGTGTAACGTGGATGTAAATCATCTTTACAGTAAACACCTATAGAATGCGTCTGCTTATAAAGAACACATCACTGGGGTTATTGTAGGTATATTTGATTCAGAGGTTTGGTTTTCAAGTCCTTTTTTTTTGGATGCAGTCACGTGTACTACTGTTAAATAAAGGGATGATTGTGGAAATGTATCTAGTGTGGATCTTAATTTGTATTAAATATTCCGTTCAAACTGGTTGTTTATATAAATAAAAGAAAGGTTTTGTCTGTATATTGGTCAGACTTTGCTCTTTCGGGTGATATCATACATTGCGGGACCTGAAACCAGTTCTGTCTGTACGTCTGTCTGAATTTATATGATCGTCCGGCCAGAATTTGTCACAGGATCGTGCAAAACTGGCTGAACAGAATTTAATAAAACTTTGGCAGTTGTTAGGTATTTGCCTAGTTAAACCTGGGCCAAAAATGTAATTAAATCAAAATGTTGAGTAGAAGTGAAGTTATGAGCAGTTTTGTGCCACATTATTTTTGGATGAAAAAGCCTCCCTCGAGGTGGGCGTGGCTATACGCGTCACCCAACAGAGTTTACTGTGTGTACACAGAGCGGATATGTAACCAATCATAACGCAGAAGGCAGGATTTTCTTTTTTTTTTTTCACTTCACACAAACCTGCTAACAGAAGCTAGGTTACAATTTTGCAGTTGTTATTTTCATAATTGAAATGATCAAAATAACCACCATTTAGAAAACATTTAATTATAGATAAATGTGTTTTAGACTGACACTGAAATTTTATAATTAACAAATATTGGCTAAATTGGGCCAAAAAAAAAAGTATAATGAATTAATCATACGCTATGTTTCTAACCAATCATGGACGAGACTGAATTCTTCTAGCCAATCATAAAACAGAAGGCGGGATTTTGTTTTTTACCTCGCACAGAGGTTTGTTAACAGTTTTCCAATCTTTTTTTTTTTAAATTTGTAATTTATTTTACAATTAAATAAACAAAGTCAAACCGTACATGTCCAGCGATAATTATTTTACCATTAACCTGAACATAGTGTGGATTCACCCATTCTAGAAAGAAAGTTTTCTTTCTTTTAATTTTTTTTCTTTCTTTCATTCTATGTAGTTTTCTCCTCATATGTCTCTTACTTCCACATAGAAGTACTGTTGCTTGTTTACAAAAAAATTATTATTTATTAAGTTATTAAGCATTTCTTATTTCATTTAGAATTATTTCTTATTTTTGAGTGATTGAGTTCATGATATATTAAGTCTTCACATCTAACTAAGTTCTTGTCTTGTAGATTATTTTAAAAAATCACCAACTTTTCATTTTAATCTAATAATCAACTTCATCAAGGCAAACGAGCATGTGAACTAGATCTAAACAAACAGTAACTGCGAGGTTATAAAAATTCCATCAGAGAATCGCTAGCAGCTACAGAAACTCTGCAAACATCAGACACTGTTTGCTACTCAGTCTGATAACCAATTAGATATGGCACAGATTTAAAAGCAGACTGCTAATTGCAGAGTCGATTAAATTAATCAGTTCTCTCCTCTCCTCCTCAGCAGGAGAGCTCATCACATGTCACAGTCCTAATTACAGATAGAGACGCAATCACGACTGTAGAGGCTCAGGGGGAGGTTAGAGAAATAATCCTTGTCCCATTTAAGAGAGACGAGTTTATTAACAGCATAAAAATTTTAACTCTCACCGCTCTCAGACACCTTGTGATGTTACAGGAAATGAACAAGTACCTAATGGATGAAACTGTATTAAAGGAATATGAAAAAATACTGCAAAAATATATATTTTAATCATATCATTTGTGACATAATGTTTTATTATGTTAAAGAAGCAAAGACGTCTGTGGAGAGTAACGAATAAAACACTGAATCATGGTTTTCTGGGAAAATGATCAACGATAGAACTACTGCTACTGCTACTGTGTTCTTTGCTTTAAAACGTACCGCACAACACATCAAAGTCTTGAGTCTAATAATGGGCAATCTGAATAAAACTGCATCATGTAGACACTTCATTCGGAGCAGTCTGACCCAATCAGAATGTATTTTCAATGAGAAATAGAGGGGGGTGTGCAAAACTTGGATAATCCATTCAGTAGGTAAATTTTAACCTTCCCTAGGAAACATACCAAGCACGTGGAGAACATGCTAATTTCATGCACAAATGACCCGACGTGGGAATCAAATCCGGGACCTGGATATGAAATGGATCCCCATAATCTTTAGTTTATTCTTAACACATTATAAAACAGGACACTCTGGCCTTCAGGAGCAAATCACAAAACCTGTTCAACTTAATGAGCTGAATTACTTCTGATTTTGTGTTACAGTTTAATAAGATTTGTTTAAATTACAGTCAAGTGTAAATGTTTGCACCCCCAGTTATTATTGAATGATTTTTTTTTAAGCCAAAAAAACAATAATAATAATAATAATGTTATAAATTAAACCTGTATTGATCCTGGACCAGGTCAGCAATCCACTAGTGAAATCAACATAAAACAACATAAAAACAGAGCTGTATAGTCATAGTTATCAGTCAGTTAAACCACAAATAATATAACAAGTCTTACTGGCTGTGATAATAGCAGCATTTAATTACAACAAAAGAGACATACAGTATAATACTTTTAACAGTTGGCATTGTCGCAAAGCATTTTTACAGAAATACAAATAATGGATATACAGTAAATTGAAAAATTTATATACTTTTAGCTTTATGACTTTGTACCGCAGTCTCAGACTCTAAATAAACTAAATTAAACTGAATTCCCTGAATTCCTTTACCATGTTTGGAATAGAAAAGCAGTATAGTTATGCGCCTGTCTTCTCTTGATATAAATATTGTCAATGGTGTTAGGTGTGGTTACCAGTTAGGCGTGCTTTGGAATCTGCTTATGCATTTCTATTGATTGATTGCATGAAGTAAACACTGCTTTGTCAATTGAATTATCACGTCATGGCATTGAACTGTTCTGTGCTGTCGGCTACAAGTGTGTGCAGACGCATGACCTCTGATCTCCCTGTAGCAAAAATGAAGCAATACATTTTTTTTTAAATAATAAGAAGAATAGTTTGATTCCATACCCTATTTGAAGGCAAATGATGATACAATCATTTCATGACATAAAAACAATTGATCTTGCTCTCTCTCACTCTAAAAAAAAAAGGGGGGGGGGCTATTTTAGCAGATTTTTTACAATTACAGTGCTATAATTTTTAAGTTATAGCATGTTCAGGGTGTATTGCAATAAAATACAATTCTCCCCAGATCTGTAAAAACGTAGTGTGTATAATGAGGGGCATTCAAGTCAAACCGGGACTTGTGATGAAATTTCTCTTGGATGACATTTACAGAAGACTTCTAGCACAGTACAGTGTTGACACTCCTAGCAGCAGTAAATATTTGAACGGTACACATGTTTTAAAGAAGACCGTCTGTCTGTGAATGACCATCCCTCGGAGCCCACTGCAACTCGGAGCCCACTGCAATCGTTCTCGTGAACATTCAGCAAATGGAATGCTTGATTCTTGAAAATCGATGGATACCTTGTCGCCAACTTGCTGAAGAGGCGCATCTGTGTGTGGGAACTGTACACACAATCATTAACCAACATCCCCTGTACAGTCCTGATCTCGCTGCAAGCCATTTCCACATGCTTGCGTTATGGAAGGAGTTCCTGGGAGGCCAGCGATTCAGATGCAAAGCAGGCAGTCAGATCATGGCTCCAGCGTACTAAGAAAACTTTCTACCTTGATGGTATCCAAGCACTAATGAGACGCTGGGATAAGTGTATTAGTGTAGCAGGGGATTATATAGAGAAGTAAAGTGAGTCCTTACTCCCATAACTGTGTATTGCTTTATAGTTCAAATATACCAGTTTTAATGTCTATGAGTGCTCAATAATGTCCAACCCACCAAAGAGAGTTTGTAGTAAAATAAAAAATAAAATGTAATGATGCACCGTGCAATGAATCACATCTCTGTAAAAAGGAGGAATATGCACACAGGTACAGTATAATTAATCAATGGTAGGAAAAGATGAAAAGGTTCTGCTCACATTGTTCACAGTTGATTTACTGTCAGACCTGCTGTTTTAGGAAATGAATCTACACCTTTTGCAGTGCTGTTGAATTCAGGATTTCTGTGATGAATGGAGCTTGGTTTTCTTTATAAAAGGATCCAGCTGAATGTGAATGGGGAGTTTGTGAGGTTTCACTGTTCTACTGAAGTTAGAGTAACTTTATCTTTAGCAGCAGTGGGCCGTATGTAAGGCCGTGCCGATGTCAGATCTGGGGCAAAGTCTCAAATAGCTCAGTGTTTCCCAGTGAAGAATGGCCTTCGGAATACCCAGTGGACACTATTTTTTTCCTCCTGAAACCCGAGGGAAGGTTTTGTCATCTGACCTTTACAACCCTTACAAAGTCTAAGCACAATATTTTGAATATCATATGAATCACATAATTTGCTTTATTCAAATAAATATGAGAAAAGTTGCTGATTGGTTGTTGCAAAATACATAGTTGCAGAATAATACAATAAAAAAAGTTTTATCCATGTTACAGTCATTATGTAAATAAAGTTAAAAAAAATAAAAAGTACATATTCTATGTTGTATTGTAATATATAAGTTTTAAAAGTTGAGTTTTTTGACCTTATACACATTTCATCAGGAGGTTAAATGTAAGTGATGACTGTGTATTTATCGTTGACAATGTAAAGTTAAAACCTTAATTATACACAGTACTGTACAAAAGTATTTACCCCCCCCCCACCCCCATTCATATTTTGTTTCCAAAGAACCAGACTTTATATTTCCTTGTATTTTTTATGTAGCCTTTAGGAATAGTTCTCCAAGCTTCCTGTCTGTGTCTGGTTTTTGTCTCTTTTCCTTTTTTGCCAAGGTTTTGACTCTCATTTTCAGTCCAGTCCCTGTACATGACAAGTTTCAGAGGAATGTTTTTTGTTTAAGCATAAAAACTAATATGAGGCCTGAACCGGTGAGAAACAGGTGCAGATATTGAGAGATGATCAGGCCAGTGATTAGTGAACTGGTCATGCTGAATTGGTGCCGATTGGTTGGAACAGACGAGATGTCAGAGTTTCAGGATTCCTAATCCTAATGGAAATTTTCATTGTTGTATTCAATTACAATAAAAATATTTATGTTTTATAAGATTTAATTCAAATTCTAGTGCTAATTTTTTCCTTTCTACACTGTAAAACAATGCTGAAGGCATCAAAATTATGCAATATTCCCCTTTGAACAGTGTATATTGAGATGTACAGTATCTGCTACTTATGCTCTGTAAATCCTTCATAACGGCTCTAATTTTTGGTCTTGCTTTCCTGGGAAGGTCTTCATGAGAGACAGTTTCATCATGGTGCTTGATGGGTTTTTGGAAATGTACTTGACACAATACTGTTCTTGCAAGAACTGTTCCAGAACAGCTGACTTCTGCGTCTTAAAATAGCAATTGACTGCCGTTGTTATTGTTGTTGTTATTAAATTACCTAATGCCATATGTGGTATTTCAAAGTATTGGAAAAATTCAGTATTGTTATAGAATCCAAAAAATCCAAACTTGTATCCAAACTTTTGACTAGAACTGGACAATTCCTGCTTTTTGTTCTCTTTCCATGCTAGTACTGGTTCAGACCAGATTTTTCCTCCTAATATGACCTCATATAAGGGAAAGCCCCCTCTGCCTTCTTGCGTGGGACCGTGAAATGACACGATTGGAGGTATTTATAAAATCTGAGGGGTATTTCAGCCGAAACATTCACATAAACACTTTGCAGGAGCTCAGTGTCCCGTGTTCACTTGTTACAGAAATAACATAATATGGAACCTTTAAGAGGCTCTGCTAAAAGGATTTGGGAATAGCAGTTTTGGGGGAAGATAGCATTGGACTGATCATGCAGAGATGTTCCACAATTACACACACACTCAAGGCAAAATCTGCAGTCTGAAATCTTAATTTCTCAAAACAAACACATTAACACATTAATACAGTAACAAATGTATTATTGGTCCTTCTTAACTACTGGGTATATGAAAAGTCAGTAAGTAATTGCACTACGTACAGATACGGCCAATTTATATATTTATTTAATTTTCCCCTTCCTGGTGTACCTTCATTGAAAAGGGTGGAGAAAGTTCCTAGATTTGTTTCTGACTTCCTGGCTCCTTATGGGTCTAATCAGTTGGAAATTTTCTGATTGTTTTATCTGGAGCTAGATGAATGTATGAAGTGTGTAAACCCACACTGTGTAAGTGTGAAAGAAGGCCAAAGCAAATTCATCGTCTCTGTCCCAATTGTTTTCTTTATGCAAGATGCCACCATGTGGATTGGCAAGTCTACGCAAGTTGCTCCAAAGTGTGAATGTGTGTGTGTGGTGCACACGACTGGGGTCTTGTTTATGGTACATTTTCACCTCATGCCAATTGATCCTGGAATAGTCTCCAAATCCATGAACATCGCTGACTAGGTCAGTGCTTTTACTGAAGATGAATGATGAATGTAAAAATTCAGACCTTCTCCTGTCTGTTACTAATGCACAATTACCTACAGATTTATCTACACATATAGAGCATTTCCCATGATGCCTAATCGAAAAAACAACATATTAGCATTATGTATGTGCCAAAAAAATGTGCAGGAACTGGCATGAGAGCTGGCATGCTGTCTCTTAAAATGGCCCGACTCCAGAACCCAGCACACCCTGCTGTCAGTGCAGCGTACAAGCCTTGACTCCATAAATAGTGAGACTACAGAATCCTCAACCAAATAATATGCTAACCTATGAGTCAGAAAGGAATGCCGAGCACTTAAATATACATTTAAGCATTTAAGAGTTGAGGTGCAAAAAAAACCCTAAACAGAACAAAAAAGCGTTAGAACATTCCTCTGCACCACACCCCAAACTCATCACTCCCCAGCCTGTCAACACACCTTTGCCTGGAGTTGTCGACTAAAATACTTTGGAACCACCAACCCTCGGACACACCTCTCCACACACACCTCTCCACAGTGCCATCCGTTCACATTTCTCATGGATTGGACCTGGTGCCGGGTGTGGATGCATGCGGTTGCAACTTTCACATCATAATAAGAAAATGATCTCAACTGTTACAAATCCAAACCTCACCAGTCTGTCAATCACTCGTCTCTGTTTATAAAAACAAGATATTGCATGGCAATGTCGCAGTATAGACTTATCCTGCATGCATGCAAAAGCAAACAGACATCTTTTGCTTGCATTGTTTTACATTCGTCAAACAATCTGCGTTTATCATGGTCAGGGGTCGAGTCAATACTGGGATCACTGGGTGAAAAGTGGGAATAGAACCTGGATCAGATGCAAGTCCATGATGCATGCATATTACGCCTAAAGGCAGTTTAGTGTAACCAGTCCACCCACCTCCTGGAAAGTTTTCTGCACACAGCAGGAGGAAGCTGGGAACCCAGGAGGAATCCCTGTGACGCAAAAGACCTACATTGGGTTGAGATCAGGTGAGTTTCAAGGCTGTGATATAACATTTCCAGTTAATTGTGCTCATCACTCATCATCAGTGAACTCTAATGCTCTGTGGATGGAGGCGGAGTCATCCTGGAGGCGGAGTCATCCTGGACTAGACCACATCCAGGATTGGAATATTAAATTATACAAGAAAAAATAATAACCGATGGAGTGAGTGGGAGTGGTCCATAAATGTAGTTTATTTTCTGAATGTTTGATACCTTTAGTCCAAAAGTTTCTGAAGCTGATTATCAGTTAACGTTGTTTCCTGGTAGGGGATAAAGATCAAACATAGCTTTTATGGTATATTTTACTTACAAAAAAACTCAAACTTTACATAATTAAATTAACTATCTTCTTCAATTATTAACATAAATATGTCAAGATAAGCGAAGATTTATGGTCAATGCAAAGGCAGAGTATAGTGACAGACGTATACAGACAGACAGATAGATAGATAGATTTGTTGAATAAGTGATCCAAGTGACACTGTGTTCTGTCATGGGTTCAGGGTCCAGGTTCGATTCCCGTCTCTGTGTGCATGAAGTTTACCTGTTCTCCCCGTGCTTGGGTGGGTTTTCTCCGGGTACTCCGGTTTCCTCCCACAGTCCAAAGACATGCAGATTAGGCTAATCGGCGTTCCCAAAATGCCCATAGTGTGTGAATGAGTGTGTGTATGTGTGTGTATGTGTGTGTGCCCTGCAATGAATTGGCACTCTGTTCAGGTGTACCCCACTGCCCTAAGTACAGGATAAAGCGGTATAGATGATGAGCGAGTGAGTCAGTGATCCAAGTGAAGAAGGTATTATGGCAAAATGTGTGTCAGTGAGATACTGTAGGTGAGTCAAATAAATATTTACATAAATCACTGTCCTAAAATAGTAATCACAATCAACAATCAATATGTATCATCAGTTTCCTATATTTAAGAAAAAGGTTTAGATGAACAGGGTTTAATTTTACATTAACTGCATGGGAACAAACACAGATGGATTGCTGAGTAACACTGCCCCCTAGTGTACAGAGTGCCAACTGCATGAAGAAATGTATGGAGAGTTCTCACAGCATAGGGGTTAGGGACATTGTCCAAAAGTCAAATTATATAAACAAATGGTTCTGATTGGATGACATGTTTTTACACATGATCTGCACCACATTGTGCACCAAAGTTATCAAAGTTAAAGGTGATCAAACTAAATATTAGCCTGGTTGACTTTTTCATAATGTGTAATAAGGCTATAACTATAAGATACATATTCCTTCTCTTATTCAAGCATGATTAAAATGCCCCGAAATATGTATTAACATGAAGATATTAAAAAAAAATTTGCTCAGCTACGACATGCAACCTCAAACCACCCTCTGAAATAATCATTAGCAAATGTATTCATAATTATACAGTAATTAAACTTAACAAATAGCCACAAATTATTATTAAGTCCTAGTGTTATGGTGTACTGTCAATATATTATTATACGCTGGAATTGTAAATGTGGAATTATAAAATGGGTTAATATGCCTATAAAGTGCCTTTGGTGCGATTCTGTCCCACATGCTGTTTTGCCAACCTCCGGAAGTGCTTTAATCACAGGTGTAAATGAGACAAGGTTGCATCCAGTCCATCCTCTGCACGCAACAGCAGCAGGCACGCAACAGCATCTCATAAACAATGACAAGCAAAAAAGACCAACCAACATGTTTTTTTTATTATTTTAAAAAGCAAAATCCCAAAAGGTAAATAAAATGTAAATAAAATCTCTTCCCAGAAGGAGTTATGCCATTTACTTTTGAAACAAAAAATTCATAAATATAAAATTTTTTCAGAAAGTCTTATACTGTATGTGATAAACAGTACGCAGTCGCCTTCAACTGTTAATCACTTTTCTAACTGATGGTCCACCATGTGCTCTTTAAATGCTAATTTTAGCAACAAAAAAGAAAAAAGTCTGTCCTGTTACTGGTCCTTTTATAACAGAATGGACATAATAATAATAATAATAATAATAATATTTTATAATGCATTTTATATTTGATGCAAATCTCGGTATGCTACAGACATGTGCACATAGTTGTATTTTGTCACCACATGAAACAGACCTTTCCCTTTAACTAACATATATTGTTGAGAACTGGACAATATATCTTTTTGATTTAGAATTTTTTTAATTTCAACTTTTTATGAGATGAAATTGTGTTTTATTTACTGTAAAAGTGCAGCAGCTCGACCAACATGCATTTCTCAAAGCGTAAGGTCTATTTAATAAAATAAATATGAAATTAAGTGGAAGACCTCAGCTTTTTTTTCTTTTCAAATTCTCAAGTCTCAAAGGCACTTTATAGTGATATTGACCCAAATATTTATAAGTAATTGCATGGAGTGGAAACTAATCAGTGCTAATCGATCAGTTATCACTAATGTTAGCTATCGATCATAGCTAAGTTACCTGGAAAGTTAATTATCCACATATTCACTCAAGAGACACGATCACAAACTAACGTTGTCAGAAAGCCCATGTGAAAGGTATTTGCAGTGTAATTCACATAGACAATATTAGATTTCTTACTGTTTATGTATTTATATATTATACTGTATAGCTGAACATGCTTATGATAGTATTATCAGTGTTTAAATGGTGTGCAAGCTGTTTCATTAAGTTGAGAGCAGAGAGAAAATCAGATTATAGAAACGTACAGTACTACAATCGATGAGTGAATGTTTCTTGATATAATAAAACTTGGCATTCAGATCAGAAATGGTTAGAACATCATGACGAGCAACACCGCTTGTTTACTGATAATGATAAGCATTTCTTTCACTTTGATGCAGTTGGAGTACAGAGAGAGAGAGGGGGAAGAAAGGAGGAGAGAGAGAGAGAGAGAGAGAGAGAGAAGGTGACATGTGTGGTGGAAGTGATGGTCAAGAATGAATGATAATAGGTTAAAAAAGGGAAAGAGAAAACTGAGCATTGTGTTACAATAAACTGTTAGATATTATTATACAATGTGACCTGCTTAGGGCTGATTCGGCCCCTAAGGGCTGATACTGTCTCCATTCACGGCCATGATGTGGAATTGATTAGACTTGGAAAGAATCATATGTTGGAAGCATGACAGGTTAACGCAATAATGTAAAAATGCAAAGATTTTGAAGTAATTAATTATTATCCCTCACTCACACATCGTCTATACCGCTTTATCCTGTATACAAGGTCGCAGGAGCCTGGAGTCTATCCCAGGAGACTTAAGGCACGAGATGGGGTACACCCTGGACAGAGTGCCAATCTATCACAGGGTACACACACATACACAAACTCATTCACACACTAGGGTTAGGGGTTGGGCAATTTGGGAATGCCAGTTAGCCTACTGTAATCTGCATGTCTTTAGACTGTGGGAGGAAACCGAAGAACCCGAAAGAAACCCACCAAGCACAGGGAGAACATGCAAACTCCATGCACACAGACCCGAGGAATCGAACCCAGATCCCGGAGGTGCAAAGTGGCAGTGCTAACCACTACACCACTGTGCTGCCGTAATTAATAATTCTATTTCATATAAATTTGTAGTTATAACAGGCTGAAACAGGCAAAATGTGGAGGAAAAAAAAACGTTTTAGTCTTTAATTTTACAGACAGAATATATCATAAGTGGGTGGGACACAGAATGTAACAAAATCATGTAAATACGAAGTGATCTACATTGTGGTTCCATATCACATTATTTCCCACTTTACTGTATGTACAGCGCAGCGCCACACCCAGGAAACAGCACCGAGTTACAAGGCAAGTGGACATGAATGTTCATGCAATTGTGAGAAAATTTAATTTTAAAAACTCTACAATCTAAAATCATAATCTCTATGCACAATCACAGAAAACTGTTGGCCTCATTAGACAACTTGTTCCAATACTAATGATCATCGCACTTATTACAAAAGCTTGTTATTATGTGCGACTCAGGTGCAGATGTCATTTTTTTTCCAAACACTTCTCTTTAACACAGTTAAAGTGTGAGATCACATGATAATGAATTAACTCACCTTTATGTGTGTGTGTGTGTGTGTGTGTGTGTGTGTGTGTGTGTGTGTGTGTGTGTGTACACATGTAGTGCTTTTTGATTTTTCTACTGACCTTTACTTATCTATTGTTTATAAAATCACCCCATTATCAAACACCTTTACATTATAGGATTAAAGAAAAGAGTCATGTGATTTAAGTAAACACACAGCTCAAAGATTTGCTGATATCGTTGCTTAGCACTCGGCTCCCTTGTCGACTTGGGTGTGCGGAGGAAAAAAGGGTGGAACTGGGAAAGGAGGGCTGAAGTTAGCAAGGTTTATTAAGCGAAGTGTGAATTTCACTCGGATTTCGAGAGCAATATGACTGAAAGGACACGCAGCAGCAAAGAGGATGTTGATGTCTTTGGTGAAGTGAATGAAGACTTCCAGACAGGTCAGGTATCACACACACACACACACACACACACACACACACCACTGCTTTTCTCATGAGTGAAAGATTTTTTTGCTTACAGACCAATTAACACTCCTTTACAGATGTGGGTCGGTCGAAGAGCTCAGGGTTCTGTGGGGTTCTGCTCACCGCTCTGTCTTTTCTTCTCGTTCTCATGACCTTCCCAGTGTCTGTTTGGTGCTGCTTAAAGGTAAGAATATAATACAAATTCAAAAACCACAATTTTTTTTTTGGTTGAATGAAATTAAATAATAAATAGCATTAGCAGCATTTGTGTATCTTAACTATAGTTTAGAATATGTATTCAATCATGAGTTTATATGTATTTCTTTATAATAATTTATTCCGTTTTGTTAAAAGATCGTTAAGGAATATGAGAGAGCAGTTATTTTCCGTCTAGGGCGACTCCTCGGAGGAGCGAAAGGACCTGGTAAGAAAAAAAGAAATCAGATGATGTTTGATAAAAGTTTATAATCGTTTAATTAAAAAAAAAATTTTTTAAGGTATATTCTGGATTGTTCCATGTGTGGACACTTTTCGCAAGGTTGATCTGAGAACGGTGTCTTTCAACATTCCTCCTCAGGAGTTGAGTATTTACTAGTCACTTTTCAAAGTCTTTAAATGTCTGACAAAGTAATGCGCCTGATATAATAATGCTTTCGGTTTTTTTCCTCCACACTCCTCACTACAGGTGCTGACTAAAGACTCTGTGACCATCATGGTGGACGGCGTGGTGTATTACAGAGTCTTTAATCCTACGATCTCGATCACTAAAGTGGAAGACGCTAATCTGGCTACGCAGATGCTGGCGCAAACCACTCTGAGGAACATGTTGGGCACCAAGAGCTTGGCGGACATCTTGCGAGACCGTGAGGAGATGGCGGAACAGATGGAGGTGGGAGATCCAACCAAAAATAAACATCTTCCTATCATACTTAAATAAAAGCATTCAAGCATTCAAAAGACATCTTTGGTCTATATTCATTTGTAAATGAATACATATATTCCTTTTGTCTGACAGGAAGTGCTCTACTCTGCGTCTAAGAACTGGGGCATTAAAGTCGAGCGGGTGGAGCTGAAGGACGTCAAACTGCCCTCGACCTTACAGAGAGCCATGGCTGCTGAGGCCGAGGCCACCAGAGAGGCTCGCGCCAAGGTCAGGGTTCATGCAGCTCTCCGATTGGCTGATTGTAGATGATGCTGACCGTACAATACAATCCGTTGCCCAAAAATAATGGCACCCTTTCCCTGTATATTGGCTATAAAATGAGTCAGTAGGCATGCTGTAGACGACTTCTTGTTCGTCTTGTACAGGTGATAGCTGCTGAGGGGGAGATGAAGTCCTCGTGCGCACTGAAGGAGGCGGCGGACGTCATGTCCGAGTCTCCAGCCGCCCTCCAGCTCCGCTACCTGCAGACGCTGGCTGAGATCGCCACAGAGAGGAACTCCACCGTGGTCTTCCCGATTCCCATGGACCTCATCACCAGCTTCATGAAGAAGTGAGAACACACCTGAACATCTCAACATCTCCTGAATTATTCTTTCATCCTTTACAGCGCTATAGCAGATGTAATGTTTTTGCATTAATAGGAAACGTATGTAATTTCTGGAATAAAAGCTGACGGCAACGAATCCTGGATATTTAAAAGGATATTTAAGAATGCATAAAATACTAAGTTTTTTAACAATATTTTTATACAGACTAAACTAGATTATGTATAAAATATACAAAACAGACATGCTGTAGATATATTTATCTATAAACACATCAGAGATTTTCAGATGTTTTATCATGAACCGAATGTCCTACTGTAGAAAAACATTTTCATTATTTTTATGTAAATATATTATTAGATATAAATATTATGTACTGTAAATGTAACATTTAAAACAATTATTTATCAATAGCAATTAATAGATTTCAGGTCATGAGGACATGAAGTGCTGATTATTGATCATTTGAAGTTTATGTGGTTAAATGAGGCTTAATAAACTTAAATGACTGTACATTTCTGTAACCTTATTGACTTTTCTAGGAGCTTCTGTAACAGTTTCTGAGGAGCGGCCTTATGAATTTTAATTCGCTCAGCCTCACACTATGAGGTGTGATAAGGAATAAAACCTGCCATGACTCAAGCTGGCGAGCAGCAGTATCATGGAAATGTCAACCTTTTCTTAAAATTTGCACTTAATAAACAGAATAAATATAATTTTGTGCATTAAACTAAAACAGACCTGCTTGTTTTCAGAAATGCTGATTTTAACACGTTTAGTCAGATTTAGGTCTCATTACAAAATGCTAACCAGGTTCCTAAATTCTAAAAATACACTGGCAAGAAAAAAAGTTTGGAAACACTAAGACTTTATTGTATGTTTACACTGAAATGTAAATAAATAAATAAATAAATAATAATACCAAAACACAGAAAACATGTTCAAAATTCTGTTGCATTTATAACAATTTAATCAGCAGGTAAAGAATTTAAAACGTCAAAGATTACATTCTATAAAACATCACCTATTTGCTACTTAAACAGTGTTAAACTTGAAGGTTTACCAGCGATCTGTTTTTTCCAGAATTGCAAGTATGGTTGGTGTTAAATTGATCATGCATGCCTTCACAGGTGTTAAAACATCATCATTCGAACAAATGAAGGTTATTCTCTATGAAATATAGCCAAGGAATTAAAGATTTCCCTAAAAGGTGTACACTATAGCCTCCTGATACATGCTGCAACTGGATCCAGTAAGGACAGGAGACGCAGTGGAAGGTCCAAGTGCAC
Organism: Clarias pachynema; assembly: GCA_030014365.1. Classification (NCBI taxonomy): domain Eukaryota; kingdom Metazoa; phylum Chordata; class Actinopteri; order Siluriformes; family Clariidae; genus Clarias; species Clarias pachynema. Next base: position 19,732,265 of record JAQMYL010000019.1, read on the forward strand.
ATCTGCCCAAGAAAACAAATACTTACGAGTGTCCTCCTTGAGAAACAGACACCTCAATGCTCCTTAATTGGCTGCAGTGTCGATCAGAACAAGATAGAAACCAGTGTGCAGAGTCTCGGGTCAGCTGGTCTTATGGGCAGTTTAATATTGTAGTGCAGAAACTGTGGACTTTACATGACTGGAATCAAGTCAGATGGACAGATGAGTCCAAGTATGAGATGTTTAGATTCAGGTATAGGACATATATTAGACACAGAGGTAATGAAAAGATAGATGCCTGCCTTACCCTATCATTGAATCATGGAGGTGGAAGCGTGATGATCTGGAGATGCTTTGGCAATGGGAGAGTAGGCAGCAGTCTGCACTGTGTGCAAGGCCTCGTCAATATGCATGGATTCTGATTAGGGTAAACTTGACAATGAACCGAGGCATTCTTCCTGGTTGTGTAAAAATTATCTGGAGAAGGATGTAGCTGCTGGAATACTTTCTGTGATATCTTGGCCAGCTCAATCACCAGATCTGAACCCCACTGAGCCGGTGTGGGAGAAGCTGAATCGAAGAGCAGAGAACATTGGTGCAAGCAGGACGTCTGGGAGGAAATCACACCTGAATATCTGAACAGTAGAATGCTACAGATTTGTCAGGAAGTTATTGTTACAAAGGATGTTTTTATTATTATTATTATTATTATTAGTTTAACATTATTAACATGTTAATTATTTAAGTTTAACATGCAAATTTAATTGCTGTTATTCTGTGCTCAAAAATGCTTCAAACTGAATGAATGTTTATTTTTAGGACTTTCTGACCCATTTACATCCATTTAATTGACAAAAGCCAACAAAATATAATAAAAATAAATAAGTGGTATTCCCTTTAGGAAAAAAAAAAAAAAAAAACTGATGAATTTCTCCTTATATCCAGTGTCCCCCCCCCTGGCGGGCAGTGAAGGTATTGCATATTGGTTCATATCTGATAAGTAATCAGAGCTAGGAAAAATGGGTTTAAATTGCATTTTTTTTTTTTTTACATCTCGTGTGTTGTAATTAAAGTGTTTGGTGGCCGCAGAATGTTTTTACATAAACTAACCTGCTGCTTTCTTAAGGTCGGCAATAACTGCTCTAAAATGAACTGTTAAAACATGAGTGGATATTCCTGTTTTCTGTGTTGTTTGATTCATACCGCCGGACCACAAGGTGGCAGTATAACGTCAATATTAACTTTAAAAAAAGCCGCAACATGAAACGTAAGTAGAAAAATTGACTCAACGCTTAAATTTATCGAGAGCAAAAGCAACGTTTGACACTTTAATGACATTAACAAAACACATGAAAAAATGTATACACTAAATACTATAATGCTTTAACACAAGCAAAGCCAAACTCTTTGCCTTCGAAACACCGCCATATTTATAGCCGTAACCGGTTCTAACACGTGATTAGCGCGCTGAATGGATCGACCAATCAGATGTTGGCATTTTTGGCACGCGAGAGACAGAGAGAGAAAGGGACCATGGGAGGAAGTAAACATATCATTGCTGAGCGGAGGCGGGGCTTCGTCTTTAGGCTCTGGCCAATGGGGTTACAGGAAAGAGATATTTTTAAAATTAAACACTAAGGACCAAGTAAACAACAAGATTATGTTTTACATTTTTATGTAAATATATTATGTATAAATATGATGTAACTGAACACACAGAACACAATTATTTATCGATAGCAATGAATAAATTACAGGTCATGAGGACGTGAAGTGCTGATTATTAATCATTTGAAGTTTATGTGATTTAATGTGACTTAATAAACTTTTCTTATGAAATCACTGTACATTTCTGTAACGTTATTGACTTTCCTGTGAGCTTCTGTAACAGTTTCTGAGGAGCATTTTAAGTGTCATATTAAGAGACGCATGAAGCTCTAGCAGTTTTTTTTTAAAAACCCATGACATCATCAAGCCTACCGTGACATCATCGAGGCTCAGCCTATCAGCCGGGTGCGACACATTGTTGGTCATTTCTGCTCGTGTCCTGCTGC
>JAQMYL010000019.1:19741715-19757674 GCA_030014365.1 Clarias pachynema
GAATGTAGAAAATAAATCACTAAACAAAAACAAAGAAATTTGCAAGTGTTCTAAAACTTTTGAACGGTAGTGTACGTATTTCTAGGCTGGTGATTTTCCTCCCTCGGTTCATGAGAAATCTGTCTTTTTCTGCTCAGCAAGCTGCTTCGGTTTGAGCAACACACCAACATGAGACTACTCGCCCAGTTTGACGAGGACTTGTATCCGGTTGAGAAGATCTCCTTCCGGGTCGTCACTGGAAATGTGATCGGACCTCGATATAAAATCCGTCTGCTCCGGATTATGATTACGCCACTTGATCTGCCGGAGAGGTGAGCGTCAAGAATAAAAATTTAAATGTACATTTAAACATTCTTTACTACAGTAAGTCTCCAACTAACAAACGAGTTTCACTCCGGGAGCACGTTCATAAGTTGGATTCGTTCATAAGTCTAATGTAAAATCTAATCGTAACATTTAACATTACATTATTTTTTTTTACATGTTAAACATGTTTAATTTTTTTGGTGGTCCTCGAGTCGCTTGCAGTACCTAACACCACCACGTGTTTGAATGGACGCCATTTTGTCTCAGAGGTGTATTCCACCGTATTTGACGGTGAACTGTGTTTTGTTGAGGATTTTCACCATTAGGACAGCTTTACAGGACAGACATTTTCTATCATCGTGCTCCCAGAATGACTCATTTCTCCCACACACACACAAACATACAATATATTGGACTTTGGACATTTTATACGTTCACTTACACACTGAGAATATCGTATATAATTGTAAATCTTGGTATCTGGGGCACTGCAGTGTCTATTTTTAGTACAATACACATGAGCTACTTCTGTGATTTGGTAGATCTGCGTTTCGTTCGTATCTGCAGAAATTAGTAACTTGAATGTTCATAAGTCGGGACTTATTGTACTTTTTAGTCATGCAGTATAAGCGGTATAAGAGAAGGAAAATGCTTGGGGACAAGCTGTTATTGGGTAATAATCAAATTCAGGGTAATAGTAGTAATTAGCTTTGATCACAACCGCACACAACAAGCGTTTTATTCCTCGCCCAATCCTAAAGAGTGATCCAGCTGGCAGGAATAAAAGCTCCATGGTATTTATTTTGAGCATTATAGATTTGCTTGTTTTTAAGAGCCACTGTTTAAAGATTAAACATAATCTTGTTGCTTACACTTTTTGTTGTAATAATTTTCTCTCGGCCGGGTTGTAAGATCCAATCCTTTTGAACGTTTACTAAGGAACAGTGTGTGTGTGTGTGTAAATAAAGTTAGAGTGTGATATATGTATATACACATCCTCACTAGCTCTTCTGTCTTCTCCAGGCCTCCGATGTGCCGATATGACCTCGTGATGGAGAACACAGAGGTGACCTTTAAACCAGTGTCGTGTGATGAATCTCATCTGTAAGCCTTCACAAACCCATCATGTACTGGTTACCACCTGCAAACCATCTGTGGAGTGTGTATCATCTGCCACGGAAGCGAGAGAGCGGATCATCTTGTGCCTTGATGAAGACATTTTCTCAGTAACTGCGGTCAGGTTCTAGGGACATATACATGTACGCATCACAGTTAACTCGCATCACGGATGAGATGTTTGTGGAATTTCCTTTCTTCTTATATCATCCAGTCCATTCCACTTATTGTTACATAGGAATTGTTCCCTTTTCATATCCTGATCTAGTCTCTCACAAACTCACGACACAAATTGGTCCTTGGATTTACACTCTATGGATGTCCGGATCTCTTGCGCATCTTTAAGGCTGTGAACCGATCAGCTTTCTGAATCAGTGCAGATCATGGAGAGCAGTTTGTCAGTCTGCGTGAACTTCCTGTGAGGTTCTCCTGCTTCCTTCCATATACTGGATCGGTTATAAAGAAATATCCATATACCTGCCTGACTGTGCTGAGGTGCTTACTGAAACTGAATAAACAATGAAAGGACAAACCCAGTTAATAAACCTCAAAACAACTTTTTTTTGTATATTTATTTCATACAAAACTATATATACACAACGTTAGATGAAGATTCTTCTAAACATAAACACAGTTCCTTTAAAAAAATGATTAAAAGACCAGATAGTGTATGAGGAGAAGAAAGGCACAGAATGTACCTAAACATAATAATAATGTTAGTAGACACTTCTTTGAAATGCTTTAATTTAAACAAAATATACTCTGCACAAGTTTTGCAAATATGACCAGGTTGTGAAAAAGGCATTAGTTTTATTATAAGGAGAGAGTTTAAATGTCTAAAAAGATCACCAAGACATTGTGATGAACACGTCCAGTCTCCGTGCTGTACGTGAAACTGAATGCGAAACTTTCCTCTCGCAATTTCGACCACTACAGTGTCCGGTGATCTCTTTATGATGCAGATGAGTGAACTGGGAGAACATGGTTTTTACAAACCAGCAATTTATGAAGTGTTTGACCAACAATGAAGTTTCACAAAAATGACAGATTTATTACAAACTACCGATGAAGACGAGAAGCAAAGAAGAAACAGGTGAAAAAGCAAATATGACTCTTGAATGTGCACAGGAGCGTTTCACGATACCAGAGCTTTACCTCGGTCCTGTTCCCCACCATCTGGCACCTGAAAGATATGGGTACGATATTTTAGCCTTAAAGACTCATTTCAGTGATGAAGCTATATTGCATTCGTAAACAATAAATCCAACACTGTGCTTCACTCCACGGTGGAAAAAATAAATTCCTTACCGTTATTAGAATTCTTTTTAAGGCGTGGACCGGGCCGAATGCGGGCGCGGCCGAAATTCCTCCTGGCGTTAAAACTCTGGACGGGCTTTTTCTCACGAGTGTCGTCCTGCGGAGGAGACGACAGCGCTACTTAGAACAGCTTGAACATTTTTCCACACACCCAGAATCAACCAGGAAATCATAACCACTCACCCAGTGTTCTGTCTGCTGCGGCACGTCCTCGTCCCAACCGGCCTCCTCGGGCAGGTCGTCCACATACACAGACTCTCTCTCCTGACTAAACATCAATATGAGGATATGTTATTTTTTTTTTTTTTAAGTGAAAAAATTAACAGTGTCTGCATTTATTACAAACGTACCTCTGAGCCAGTATCTGGGAGAAGTTCCCTCCAGCGATCGTGATCTTCACACCTTCCAGTCTCTCCTGTCGTTTCCTCTCCAGGTCGTGCCGGAGGTCACCAGGAGCAGGAACATGCAGCTTCCTCTGTGACTAAACGAGGCACGTTTTTAATAAGCAACTGTTGACTTTAAAACAAAGCCAGATTGTGATATTTATGCAGATTTACCTGCAACGGTCCAATCTTGCAGAAAATCTGAGTGTCTAAAGATGTAGAGCCAAGTGGCCTGCAGGATTAAAAACAAATACAAAATGTTCATTTCTGATCTTTATTGTGGATCGAGACACTTCATTAAAGTTAGTGCATGTGCCTGACGTAGAGCTGCACAGAGTTCAGTACCGTCTCACTGAAAACGGGTCAAACCCAATACTCCGAGATCGTAATGCTAGGATCTTCAGGCAATACTTCCAGTGTTCACTTTATAGCTGTTTAAACCCTTGTCACTAAATTATTTTAACTCCGGAGCGTGGCAGAGCGTTTGAGAAAACATTAAAAATGATGAAAACACGTATAGCAAAATACAGCAACAATTTAGTGCGAGACAGCTACCTGTTCACGACAGAACTGATGGCCTCCATCTCTTTCTCTTCTTCTGCAAAATCATCCACCATAGAATACTCTTGTTCGTTAGAGAAACGATCGTTGAGGGAGATGCCTTGACCCTGGAAATAATTTTCTGACAAAGAATAAAGGACGTTAAATCAAATAGTTAATCCGCTTTAAGCAACCCGAGTGAATCCGACTACATTCTAACCTTTGACCTGATGAACCAGAGTGATGATCTCTTGAGCGAAGGTCCCGGAGTGCACCGCCGTCTCCCTGAAGGTCCCCGAGTGCTCCAGCATGGGCAGGAAGTCGAGACGCTGCCGACCCACATTGACCAAATCGAGTGACAGCTGCCTTTCAGATGAATAGCCTAAGTGGCTGGATAGAGGATTGGGGAAGGCAAAGGATGAAGAGAGCAATCACGATATTACAATGCAAGACAAGTTCTGTGAACCTGGGAACTACGAATTGCACACCTGACCCTTCGTTTAACTATTTGCACAGAGAAATAAAAAAAAAAACAAGCAATCATTACTTGGTATTGTTACCTCTGACAAGCTTTCAGCACTATTATATGCAGTGTGTACACAACATGGGAGAAACCAGAGACATGTAAGGAAAGGTCTGAAATGAAGTTTAAACGGGTAATTGCTGCATAATGGTGTTTGTTAGAATGTAGGAAATCTTTCACAACACAGGTGTGCGTACATCCCAAGTAGAGCTGTGCGATTTAGTCGATTATGCAATTTAATTTCGATCCTTTGTTGGATGACTCAAATGATTGAATCGGGTCCGTATTCGATTCAGAATTCACACATTTAAAATTGACAAATCCTTAAAAATACAACACCATAGCTTATGCAGGAAATTCAAGCCAATTCCAGCTGATGCAAAACCTCACGTTCTGTGAAAGAATCGAGTTTATGGGCAGCTGGCGCTTATTAGTTTTTAATATTTCAAAACTTGTAAGAAATACAGCTGCTTGAAACAAATCAGACAATAAGTTTTACTGTTTTCAAATCGAATCAAAACAGAAATCAAAAACAAAAATGTAATGGAATCAACCAGTCTAGAGGACATTTGGAGAAATACGGGAATGTCAAGATTTTAAACTAAGGACACTCTATTCTTTGGCAGTGAATTTACTTTAAGGTGACCGGAGCCATACAGGTGAGATGCAACCAGTACACAGATACCTTTTAATTTACATCTACTAGCATGTTGTAAATGTTCCAGCTGCTCCTGTTAAGAGCTCACCCCAGCAGACCGTCTGATTCGTAAATCATTTGGCACATGAATTGGCCTGATGCTCTTCCTGAAGCGACCCTTTCATTCTACTCAGGACTGGATGCCGTGCATCCACCGGCTGGGAATCAAACCCATGCCCTTCATTACCTATGGCAGGTGAGAAGCTGAAACTGCACCACAACTATTAGCACCCCCAAATGAAAGATCCATCAAGCAGGCTTTGTAATGCTGTGCATTTTTCTGGACGAAGAAAAGTCTGAAGTCTGTAAATACACTGACTCAATGCTTTGCCGATTCCAATAAATATCACTTTAATGGATTAGTGAACAAAGCCTTAGTGTCTGAGGTCATTTCACCCCAGGCATGTAGAAAATCTCTTGAGAGACGACGTCTAAAATGGGGCTTATACACAATCCTTAAAATCCAGTAATCACCTGCTTGTCATACGGAAACAAAGCTAGTCTTTAATAAACGTCATTTACAAAGAATCCACATTGACAAAACTGGATTCTGTATAGTTTGCTTCTTTATCTTTTTAACATTAGGATGTTATTGGACGGACGCTGCATCAAAAATGCATACTGAAGCCTTTTTTCGTTTCATCTGATTACATCTTATTAAAAACACCCGGCTTGAAAGCTTGTCAGATGCGCCACCCGAAACCAATTAAGCAAAAAGCTTAATGAAGGGTCAACCGGCCCAAACAGAACTAATCCTTACTTGGTGTTTCGTAATATAAAACACTTACAAGTCATTTCACTCTTAATTCTTTACTCGATCTGGATTTGTGCTCTCTGTGGCTTGGACATCGATCCACTGGCAACAAAATGTGTTAATTTATGTCAGGTCGGTTAGGAACAACACTCGACCCCGAAACCAGACAACTGGTTAATAATAAAACCTAACATCATTTTGGTTTAATTATGATCATGAGCGTGATGCAAAACGATCGAACTAGAAAATATTATAAATTCTTCCTCTTTCTTTACAGTGAGTATCTAAAAAGCAGAGGTTAATTTTGCAGGATTTTTTCTTGCGCCACTAAATCAAATTTTAAAGCTCGTCGGCCTTCTTGTTGAGATTGGGTTTTTATTACTTTGCACGAAACTTGAACGGGATAAGGTCGCCTTTAAACCTTTGCTGCTTTTAAGAACACCACTGAGCCGCAAAAACGGATGGTGAAAAGTTCATGCCTCTTTTTCACTCTCCGGTTTGTTCCTTTGTCCTCCAGTTTGGTGTGAACTTTGATGAGTTCCTTGTTAGTGGAGGATGTGAGGTCCTTGGACGATAGAAGAATTAGTCAATGGCAGCAAACATTTGTCCATAGAGAAGTTCTTCTGTCTGAATTATTCCTGGAGAATGACACATCTTCAGGCTTTAATGACTTCCATCCAGTTTGATAAGATTTATTCTTGGCGTTGAGATTGAAGCGATTGAAGATGAGGGATTTTTGTTACGAAAAGAAGCCTTGGCTTGGTCCAACCTCAGTAAAGTAACATAAACTGAGGTCTTTGGTGAGCCTTTTCCTTTTCAGTCTTTCCACATGGATCGTTTCTTTTCCTTTTAGAAGATGACAGAATGAGGAGATGAATTTGGTCCACCTCGTGATGCCAGGGTCCACTTACAAAGCTCATGTTCTTCGGAACGTCCACTTCTACTTTGGGAATTGGTAAATTGTTGATCGTGAAGTAGATCCTCTTGCAGTCTTTGAACAATCCGGTTCAGGACAGCGTATTAATGAAGAAGTCGTCGTTAATTAACCTGCTGCTACATCCACTTGCTGCTACATCCACTACATCCAGGTTACAGTAGTGATCATGCACAATCTGCTTCCTTCATTAAGAAACCCATCTTGTTCTTAAACATTGATCCGACTTAAAACGAAGATGAGGAACCAGCTGACAGTTTCTTGAGACGCTCGAAGTCGGGTTATGAAGTGGACCATCAGCCAAAAGAGTATCCACATCTCCATCAGGCTTTGATGCACATCCAGATGACGTTGAGGTTTTCCCAAAATCAAAATCAGATGATTAAAATAATTCTGTGGACTTACCTTCAGTCAGTATTGCTCCGTAAATGGTAGCATGTACATAGTAACAGTGGTAGCATGTTTAGTGCTGAAGATGCTGGTATTTTGGTGGACGCCACATCTTTGCTTCCCCAAGCCGTGAATCATCTCTTGCTTCAAACCACCTATGAAAAGTTGTCTTCGAATCCGCCTCAGTGATCTGGCTCCTCAAGTTGGGCTTGTGTACACAGAGTAACAGAGCGAGACTTCCCTTCCCTCAGGCATTGTGTAAGTACATCCGTCTGCTATCTGTGGAATGCGTTAACCTTTGGGTGGAATTTAATGACGTCACATTTGGTCTCATCCTCACTCAACCTGAAAGTCCTCGTCTTTCTTTACTCCAGCTGGGAAGAATCATATGCTGTACGAATTGCAACAAAGCATTCCTTCATCCGCCTCCCTTAATCTGCGTAATCTCCACTAAATAGTTGAACGATCTCAGTTGAACTGATCTTCTTTCTCATGTGGTCAGGAAGCGTAAGAATCTTCAATTCTACAATTTAGCACATAGTGCTAGTAGCCTCGTAAAACTTAACACATGTCTCAGATGATATCCAGACTCGATCATCATCCAGTAGGTTAAATACCTGGCACACTTCAAAAGGGAACATCATCCTGGAGTCCCAGGCGTGTTTCCAGTGACTCTCTAGGAATAATAACCTCAGGCTTGGTGATGAAATTTATAACCAGGGAGTCTCTCTCATCCAGAACAAGGTGACGGTTCATCTTTTTCGTGCTTATACAAAAGTCTGAAGTGATCCTGTGTGCAAACCATCAGAGGACGTTCGATCACTCTGGAATAGATTTTGATTCAAAGCCTGCATGAGACATCAGACCAGTTTGCGTTTGCCGTCCAGCAACTTTAGAGACACTTCTGTCTTTGTGGCGATGGTCCAAATTGTAAAAGAGCTCGAGTCTTGTTTAAGACGTAGCTTCGTGCTGTATATATGAAAAAGAGGCATGAACTTTAAACCACACCCTATAGTACTGCTGCGACGATACTATACCTGCTCTGGCCCACAGGGCGACTCATGTCCACTTTGATCTTGAGAGTCTCGTGACTGGTAAAATCCTTTCTAGCTCCGGGATGGCTTGGGTTCCTATGTTGGGGATTCCTTTTCGGGACGTTTCCTTGTCCAAACACACCACCGTGGTTCGCTCTAGGTTGTCTCTCTTCCTCCCAGTCATGACCTGAGACTCTGGCTCTTTCGTGCTCATCCATTCTGAAGTCCCGCTCATCCACAGTCTTAGGTCTGCGCGGCTCTCTTGGATGTGATCCCATCCTAGGTTGCTCCTTGTGCTGTCTCAGGTTTTGCAAGGAACTTCCTCTTTCAGTCAAAGGGTTATGGAAACTCGCGTCTCCCCTCATGTGATAGGTGGACAAACCACCAGGGTTATCATGTGCCATTCCTAGAGGATGGTTATAATCCCGTGCATGTTTACGGAGCTCCTTGCTTCTTGATGATTCCCTTCCCCGGGTGAGATCTCTGCCTCGTTGTGCTTCACTGCTTTTTAGATAATCTCTGTCTCCTGATGGACCTCTGGTCCTCATAGGATCATGGCTTCTTGGATGCTCTCGGTCACTAACCGGATCATGGCTTCTTGGATGATCCTGGTACCTCACGGCGCCACTGCTCCTTGGATGCTCTCGGTCCATGATCGGATCACGGTTCCTTGGATGCTCTCTGTCTCTAACAGAACCACTGACCCTCGATTGCTCTCGGTCTCTACCTGGATCGCGGCTCCTCGGACGCTCTCTGATTAGATCTTGATTCCTTGGATGGCCTCGGTCTCTGGCTGGATCACGGCTCCTCGGACGTTCTCGGTCCCTGTCTGGGTTGTGGAGCCTTACATCATCTTTTGGGATTCCATGATCGTGTTCCACTATAACGGGGGCGCGGTGTGGACTGAAGTCCCTGTGCGACATACTATGTTCCCCCTGTGGATCCAAATCTTGGTATTCTTTGAAATGGTGTTGATGCTCCGTATAATTTGACTTCAGCGACCTGTGTTGAAAAAGCAAGTACAATATTTTTAACATTAAAATAACGGAAAACAAACAAACCAAAAAAAAAAAAAAGCCTAAATCATGTACCTATTTAAAACTAAGCTGTCTAAAACTACAGATATATCCTTTTTAGAATTCACACAGTGCTATCTGGTGACCAGAAACAGCATCTGAAAAATGTATAAATTAATAATCATTTATTTGTATAAGTTTACATTTTCTAAATCTAAAAGATCCATGTTTTCTCCGCGTTTTTCCATCGCTTCAGTAGATCAGTGTTCTTGTACCTCTCGCCATAGGAGCTCCTTTCATATCTATCACCACGCTGTTCTTCATGATATCCCTGATCCGTTCTGTAGTGTCTCTTTCCTTGCGAGTGCCGAGGACTGGAACTTCTTGAATAGCGTCTGTCTACGTGAGCGGCTTCCTGCTCGTTCCTCCTCTGGCCTGGAGACTGAATTCTGTGATGATGTTCCACGCTATAGTGTGAAATTTCCGGGGAAGGCAATCTCTCCCTGGACAGCTGTCTCGAAGAATGCGCCGAGTCCTCTTGAAAACTTTGGACTTTCCCCTTTTCGGCACGACCTATAGCCTCGATGAACCTGGCCCAGTGGTCGACCTGCTCCACTGCTTGAGAGGACGCGTTATCCCAGTGCACGTCACCTTCCGTGTTCCTGTTGTCGACATTTCCTGAATCTCTCCACGAATCGGAGCGCACAGGCGCATGGTGCTGCTCACCGTAATATCCGTCTCGCCTTCCGAGCAGCGCTGAGTTTCTGTATGAACGAAGTTGTTTGGAATTAAAACGATCAGCACATAAACAACCAAACAACAAAGGTTCACTTTATAATGACATTTTTTATTTTATTTTAAACTAACTCAAATACCTTGAGTGCAGAGGGGATCTTGAACGATGCCGTGACATTGTCACCTTAAAAACAAAAGAATGTGAGCCACACGACCAGGCGGTGTAAAAGAAGTAGGTTAAAAAAAAAAAAACAATCCCTGACCAAAAAAACATGGCTGGACAAATGAAGAAATCAGCTAAAACCAGGTTTTAAGTTTATATAAACGCCATGTTTATATACCATATATCCAATACAATAAGGTGCATTTGTTTTAAAGGTGAATGAATCTTCCTTTAACCCTTCAGCCACGCCCAAAACAACGCAAGAAATAAATTGTGAAATCAAGCAATGATATGTTTAATTTGGGTAAAGATGCAGATCAGAAATGCAAAATAAAAAAATAAAAAATAAAATAAATCGATAAAGAAAGAAAAGAATAGTAGAAAATATATATATTTTAATAATCTCTAATCTCTTCGTTAATTGACAAGTCTCCGGCCACAAATCTATGGCAGGTTAACTACCCTAGCGGTTGTTATTATTAGCACGAACTGTCATATCACCTTCAAGCGCACTTAGACACTCGATTCCTTAAGAGCCGAGTTACAGCTGTGTAAGTAAACCTTTCCTTATAATGATTTATTAGGATGTGAAGGTGGCATATATACAATGATTGGCAAGAAACCAACTGGAGAACACACACACACACCAGACATGAAGGAAGGGTTCCAAACTTAAATATGAAAATTACAAAATTAATGGAAAATTTTAACTTCACCTGCTTGCCACGAGAGAAATTTTACAACAACGTTTACGATTTTCACAATAACACAGAAAAACACGATAGTCTTTCGGCTGCTCTCATCGAGGGGTCTGGCACAGCGGACCATCCGGTCTGCACACAACTTGGCACAGGTTTTACGCTGGATGCCCTTTCTGACGCAACCCAAACCACAAGTATCCAGTGGCTGGAGTTTGGGAATTGTGTAAGAATTGAACCTGGGCCTTCAATGTCAAGGAAAACATACTGTAACATATTAATTAATAAACTGATCATCGTAACACGCTTATGTCATATATAATCGACAAGACTACAAGCACATGCATGGCTAACTAATCATACAGGAGGAAAAATAAATAAAAATGTGTTTCCTTTATATAATAATAACTGTATTATACAGTATACTGCCCCCTACTGTCTAAACAGTGCACTGTGTTCAAAAGAAAGGCATTCAGCACTGCAGCAAGTTGATCAACTTAACAAAAAAAAATAATAATAATAATAAATCGACCAACATAAAACGACATATCATATATAATATTATCTGACTTGATTTCATTACTGAAATCAACAATAAAAACGAAATACGACTTAATTTGACATTAGTGTTTAGCTTAGCCTGAGAACTGTAGGCCGTTACCGTTAGCAACTTTAGCTTTAGCGCTTACCCTTTCCATTTCTCAGTGCTGAAAACGCGCAAAGATGGGACGTCCACCAAAATACCAGTTTTCAGCACATTTTAGGTGAATGTGTGTGTGTGTGCTGAGTGTAAATAATACACGCGTTTCTGCCGGGAGTGAAGTGGACATGTATGGTAGCGTTAGAGTAAGTGCGCGCGCTGCCTCCGGTCCAAGACAGTCACTCCACCTCCACCGTGACCCGGAAGTGCATCATACGGTGTGATGTCATAGTAGGAAAGTCTTTTTAAGGATTTTAAATATGTTGAAATATGTACTATTCCTCTGTTTTAGCAACACTTTTGGAAAATGTCTATGACGTCTTTTTATTTATAAATCTTTTTACAGTTTAATATGACGTTAGAGCTGAATGTATTGTTTAACGTCCTGCTGCTTCTCTGCATTAAGATGTTTTTAATAAAATACTTTTTTCATTCCTCTTTTCTTTCCTTTAAATTTTACTTCCTCTTCACCTCCTAAATCTATGCACCATCACCAGTAACAACAAACAACCAACAACATTATATATATATATATATATGTGTGTGTGTGTGTGTGTGTGTGTGTGTGTGTGTTTCGCTTCAACTTTTGCACAGGCTAATAAAGTTGGAGATTAGTAATTTAAAAAACATTATTTACCTGTTTACCTGATAGTAATCCATGTAATTATAGTAAATCTTTCCTTTAAAAAATGAATTAAACAGCACGGTGACTTAGTGGTTAGGCCTGTTGCTTTGCACCTCCAGGGTATGGGTTCGATTCCCGCCTCTGGGTCTGTGTGTACGGAGTTTGCAGTTCTCCCCGTGTGGTTTTCCTCCCACAGTCCAAAGACATGCAGATTAGGTTAACTGGCTTTCCCAGATGGTCTGAGTGTGTGTGTGTTGTACCGGTCACTACAACGTTATATACCATTGCATGTATGCATGTATGCCTGTTGCCCTTTTAAGGTGTGTTGCCCCGCCCCCGGCGCGTGCGCTGTGGAGACGCGTGAGAAGACGAAGACGGAATAGGAGTGTGTGTGTGCTGCTCTACTCCCGACGCGCTTTCTACACTTACACTTTTCCTTTGATTCCACTCGTGCTCTTGCGTTGTGTTTTGTGACGTTAAGAAAAACCCGTGATCCCTGTTCGGGCGCCAATTGTGACGTCTTGTGCCGGATAGTCAGAGGGAAAAAAGTGTGAGCAGCACACACGCTCCTATTCCGTCTTCGTCTTCTCACGCGTCTCCACAGCGCACGCGCCGGGGGCGGGGCAACACACCTTAAAAGGGCAACAGACATACATGCAATGGTATATAACGTTGTGGTGACCGTTACAGTGTGCCCTATGATGGATTGGCATCCCATCCAGGCTTTACCCTGTCTCATGCCCTAAGTCTAAAGCAGTATAGATGACTAGTGAGTGAGTACAATATGTGGGCACAATATGAGCTGCACAAGATCTTATAGTGAATTTTTATTTATTTATTTATTTTTAAACTATGATCAAATTTATTGTGTATTAAACTTTTCTCCTCTAATAAACACACTGGTAAAAAAATAAATAAAATAAAAATCCCCTCTGCCCTCCGGACCTGTCTGACTCATCCCAGTGTCCCGCTTCTGGTTGGAGATCCCATCACATGGAGGCCCTGTGTGGTCTGCTTGAGGTGTGTGTGGTGACTGGGAACGGTCCTGGCCTCGGCTGATGCGGATAGCTGTTCTCTGAGGACTTGTGATTACAGTTGCTTAATAGTTCAGGACTGAAATTCCCACAAACAGTTTTGTACATGAGCCTCCAATAATAAAAGTGGATTCCATATTAACTTAAACACATCTCCTGTTACACTGAACTTGCAGTCTCCTAACACACAGTATGACTGCGGATCAATCCTTGCTATCCGTTATCACCCAAATGAGGATGGGTTCCCTGTTGAGTCTGGTTCCTCTCAAGGTTTAGTCCTATTGCCATCTCAGGGAGTTTTTCCTTGCCACCGTTGCGTCGCCCTCGGTTTGGTAATCAGGGACAAACTGATAATTATGATTTATACATATTTTCTCACAATATCTCACTATTTTCTAATAATGACCATTGTTAAAAGGAATATACAAATAAAATTGAATTAAATAATACAATAAAAAACTCTCTGCCTTGCTATCCACCAATTAACAAAATGCACAGAATTTACTTAGCTAGCTGAAGAAAAAATAATGCAAAGAAAATAAACATGTTTTGACTCAGATGGATGTTGTAAACCTGCAATACATAAACGGACTATGCAGTCAGTCATTCATTCTTGGCACCTTTGTAAGTGACAGGTGTGTATTTCTGAAATATGTCAGAATAAAGAAGCACTACGACAGATGTGGCTCAATAATTTTATTGTGATTTCAATAACCGAGGTTTTTCTGCGATTCCAGAGCATTTGATTCATGCACCATTTATCACCATGAAGCAACGGATTTTATTTGAGAATGAGAATGAGAATGAAACCGACCCTTTTCCTCAACACCACGCAGAACTCTCAACCGTGAAACGCCATCTTACTGGTCCTCATCCGTTCATGTCCATTAGGAGCGTCATATTGCACATCATACTGTACACATCACTTACAGCAGGACCATCAGAAAACAGGAACTTCGTTAATCCCTACGACATGCAAAGCTCGAACACACCTCCTGAGCGTGAGAGAATGTGACAGAGTCGTTTAACAAGGTAACACATATTTAGCGTACTGTGAGTCAGGATGTGTACTGTACAGCTGTAGCGTTGCGTTAACTTTTTATATTTGTTTCAGATTGACACTTTGCCCGGCCTGCATAGTTTACATCTTTGCAAAGTATTTCTTTTCCCGAAAAAAAAAAAAAGCATACGATAGTGTTATAACATTTTTACGCTCGCATGAAACCCCGATACATGACACACGTCACACTCTACACATATTACAGTACACACAGTCAGTTTGCTGGTCATTTGTGCTCTCGCAGCAAAACTGCACGAAGTTGCTACAAGGCTCGTGTACCACTCGTTGTACAGTGCGTTTACAGGAATATAAAGATCACTACAGCTGCAATACAGTTGCTTTCCCCAGCAATTACTACATGTTGAAATGGTATACCTATGAAGAAAAGGCAAAGCTTTTTTTTTTAAAGATTATTATTATTATCATTATTATTCTACGCATAACTACTTGATTCAGCGCTCCTTTCTTTTTTTCTCCATGATGCACGCGTTTTTTCGTGGAGAAGCTTGTAAGAGCTGGAACAGAGGCACGACAGATCAAATCCCAAATCCTTCTTCAACACAGGCAAGACGTGACGTGTACCCTGAAACACAAAGGTTCAATCAGAAAGAGGAAGAGAGACAACAATGAATGATTGTTTTCATTGGATCAAACTGATGAATTATACTAAACTAACATGACCAACAAGGTCATAAAATAGTACTTGCTAAATCAAGTGCTATTTTATAATTCAAAATATAATAAGGATATTGTTAATCTGACCATGTGTAATCTACAGAGCTCACCCTGTGTAGGGTCACAGGGGGCCCTGGTATGGAGGCAGATCGGTCTCATAAATAATTCACACAAAAGACACGATGTTCACGTGCGTAACCCAATTCACGTGCACGAAAAAATATATATATTCACAAAAAAACACATTCACGTGCATAAAAAAATGCACGTGAGTTGTAATTAACTCAGACTGCGCAAAAGGTGTGCAGAGCTGTGCTACTCGAGCGCTCCTGCAGGGCTGTGATTGGCTGAATGGTGAGGTCGCATCTGATTGGCTAAAGAGTACGAGTGCCGTATTTTTGAGACTTTGCTGGCACGTTGGAGTCAGGAAAGTCTCAAAAACACACACACACAAATCCAGCGATATTCACACACGTAAGTCGATTTTCACATGCACAGCCCATGATGCACTCTTTTAAATTTTAAACATTAAAAATTTTTTACACAGTTGTACATATGTGAATTGTATATTATGAATATGTATATTTTTTATGCACGTGAATATATATTTTTTTCGTGCACGTGAATTGGGTTTTACGCATGTGAACATCGTGTCTTTTGTGTGAATTATTTATGAGACCGATCTGCCTCCATACCCTGGAGTCCATCCCAGGAAACACATGGTACAAGGAAGGGATGCCAACCCATTACCCTTTTTCCACCAAAGTGAACCAGGTGCTAGTTTATGTCTGGTGCTAGTAATGGTTCAGAGCAGGTTCATGCCGAGTCACTACATCACTATACGTCTGTGTACGTCTCTACTTTCTCAGCAATGGCGAACTTCAATATGGCTTTGCGAGCAGTTCTCCTGGCTTTATCATTACTAGAAAGCATTTGAGCTGCCCATTTAATATTGAGTCCATTTTTATAAACTTTTAGCTGGTTGTGATAATCCAGCCTCCAGCCCCTGACGTGAGTGGTTCTTTGTTCTAGCCCAGCAAAGTGTTGGTGCCGCCATGGAAACCGTTTTTCTGTCTGAGGGCCGGTGCTTTGACTGTTTGAAAGCAAAGAACTGGTTCGAAATTGGATACCGGCTCCCAGAGGTGGAAAGAGTAATACAATTTTGTACTCAAGTAAAAGTACTGTTACTTTACTGAACTTTTACTGAAGTACAAGTAAAGTTACCCTTATAAAAATCTACTCAAGTAAAAGTAAAAAGT
>JAQMYL010000019.1:19766633-19779385 GCA_030014365.1 Clarias pachynema
CTACCTCACCTTACACCACCTTACCCCCACCCTACCTCACCTTACACCACCTTACACCACCTTACCCCCACCCTACCTCACCTTACACCAGCTCATCCCCACCCTACCTCACCTTACATCAACCTATGCTACTGTACATCACCCCACACCACCTTACCCCCACCTTACCTCACCCCACACCACGTTACCCCCACCCTACCTCACCTTAAACCAGCTTATCCCCACCCTACCTCACCTTACATCACCCTATGCTACTCTACCTCACCCCACACCACCTTACCACCACCCTACCTCACCACATACCTCACCCTACACCAGCCCACACTATCATATACCCCCCTACCTCGCCCTACCCCACCCCATCCCCCCCCCCCCCCCAACACAACCCTATGCCACTCTACCTGCAGGAAGTGACCAGGACTTGCCAGATATTCCTGCACCTCCTTTAATGCCTTACTGATGTTTACTTCCTATTTTTTATTTTCTTGGCATGTCCTGTTCTTGGTAATGCCACTGAGGTGCACCATTCAATAAAGATTTTCATGATGTTCCATGGTAGAGCCAATATTTTTGACTTTAGGTATCCTCTCTACTTTAGTCAGGATTAAGATCTTTCAATGCTGGGATCCTGTACATGCTCTATACAGACAACAGCTTTTGCAGTTGGATGAAAGCAAGGCGTTTTTGCAGTCGGATAAATGTCAAGAAAATCCTGAAGAAACTTCGGGTCTTTATTTGCGGTTAATCATTTAGAATGAGCAAAGACTTTAATTAGTTTTAAACACAAGTTAGAAATATGATTAATCCATTCTGAGAAGAGTCACATGACCCTTTAAAAACCGATGTACACACTTGTGAAACCAGGTTACTGCATCTTGTGTTTTACTTGTTCCTTTCTCTTAAACCTTTCCATTCGTTTTTTCACTTGAATCTTGTTGGTTGCTAAGATTTCTCCGTCCTGACTGACGTCCAACAGGAAAATGACTCAACAGGCCTCTGAATTACTGTATAACATTTCAGAAATGACACAATGAAATAGCGCGATGAAATATTAATACTGCTCGTCAGCGAAATGCCCGAGAGCGAACGCGTCCATGATTCGGCGACCAGATGCGTTTTATCGAATCAAGCTGGACGGTAATATGATCTGCACCTGGGGTGGGATTGGGGGAGTTGGGGAGAAGGAACAGTGCACGCCTGTGGATGTGCTCAGGTTATCTCCGATCTCAGAGCTAGTTTTCTAAAAGCAAACCAGGTGAAGCTGGATGGATGGATGGATGGATGGATCTGTCTTTATATGTTAATATAATTACACAGCATTGATTTGTGCATCATGTGGGCCCGATCGCGGACCTTCGATCCCTCAGACTGGCTGAATTATTGATGTGGTTATGAATGCAGCACAGCGTTAGGGTGGTGCTCCCGTGTCTCTGTCACTGCTTTGTGGAAAAACACACCAGTGGGTTTATCTGATGATGGCAGGGACGCTTTTGCAAGCAGGAAGGATAAACAGGATTCTGTTAATGGAATAGAGATTCAATCCTTACCAAAGAGCAGTTAATGTTTCAGCATCCGAATCACTGGTTAGTAAACTGCTAATCGGGTCTAACCTTGAGCTAGTTCAGAGATATCAGTGACACACAGTGACGCCAGCTTTTTTCCACACTGCATCACTGCTAACCCCGAGCTACTGCAGTTCCTACGCTAACACCCACACCGGCTCTGGCATCTTTAAAACCCCAAATCCACCTCTGCATTGCAGCCTACACACCCTGTGCTACATGCTCTCGTCCTCCTCCTCCTCCTCCTCCTCCTCCTCCCTCCCCGGGGGTTATGGATGTCGGACTCACCCTCGCAGGCTCGTGGCAGGCCGCCCCACGTCCAGCGTTTGGGTCTCGGCTCCGGCGGAGCGCCGCGGTCGTCCGAACGCCTCATCAGCGACTCCAGGTGCCCCTGCTCGTTGCGTTCCAAAACAGGGAAGACCAGACTCTCTCTCACTGTGCTGTCACTGCGGCGCCGTGAGGACGGAGACGAGGCCGGCAGATGATCCATGCCGACTGCCTCCCTCCCTCACTCGCACACTCTCGCACACACACACTCACACACGCACACACATACACTCACAAATGCACAACCTCTCTTCCTTACTGACTGCTGGATAATAACAAGGAAGGGCCTTGCCCTGGGAGGCTGCACGTCTTCGTCACGTCTCTCTCTCTCTCTCTCTCTTTCAGGTGATGGAGTGTGTCTAAAACAGCAGCTACAAAGAGATGAGCACGGCCCGCCCAAACCCCTCCCTCGCTCCTTTGCTCCCTCCCCAGTGGCACCCGGCTGTTCAACCACACAACCACACACACACACACACACACGGATGCAGAGTGTAGCTATGGCAATGACACAGGTCACATCATTGTTATCAGGAAATGTCTCTCTCTTCCTCTCATGCACGTATATAAATGTACATCCATCCATCTCTCTCTCTCTCTCTCTCTCTCTTCCTGCTCTATAAAATTAACTATTTAAATGGACCAGTGGAACAGATTCCAACAACCTAAAATACAATCATAAATTCTATACATATATGAATATAACACACACACACAAACACACACACACACATATATATATATATATATATATATATACGCCAAAGATGAAAAGCTTTATGGAAAACAACAACAAAAGCATGTCCTAAAGGTTTCCTATATAATTTGTATTATATTATGTTATTAATGCATTTTAAAATACATTTAAAAAAGAATGAGCATATTTCCATTCTATTTAATTGTCACAAAAATGTAATTATATAATTATACAATATAGAATAAATAGAATAAAAAATAGAATTATAGAATTATACAATATATTGAAACATTTTTATTATAGAAATATATTTATTGTTTTTTTTTTATGTATTAGACTTGTGTTATTGTAATACAAGAATAAAATTAAAATATAGCTGGTTAACCAGTTTTTCAGTACACCAAATATTTATAAATAAAGTAACATTAATAGTAATAAATAATAATAAAATTATATTTCTTAGAAGCTAAAACAGATTAATGAATGTCTAATTTGTTTAGGGTTAATATAATAAAGTTATTATAAGCAGATGATGAAAAATGCAGTAAAATTCAACAGAAGTATTTTCATTTTATTATTATCACATGATTAATATCACTGTTTGAGTGAAAAGCCTTCATGTCTTTGCATTGCGTCTCTATTTTTCCATTTTTCCCGAGTCAGAGTAACAAAAATTAAACTAGCAGATTTCCGCCACTGTTTATCCGTCACTGTTTATCCGGCTCTTGTGTATCTACATTTAAAGCAGTGCAGGTTACAGATATGGATTTATTCTCATACCACTGCGGAGGAAACCAAATCAATGCAAAGGCAACGCACCGGCCAACACCGGAGTCATCTAAAGTAAGACTTTACACACGCAGCATTAAAACCCCGACCTGGAGCAAACACATCAATCCAGTATCAATCCAACAGCACGGATGGACAGATTCAGTCACACTGGTTAAAGATTATATGACAGCCAGAAGCTTTCCAATAATACTAATGTCTCTGTTAGGTTTAGAAATTCCTGGTCGCACTAAATCCGAGTGTGTCAGGGCTAATTGTGAGTTATGGACCTGTCAGTGTGCAATGGATGTTGGGAACGGTGAGGTCATCGCACCATGCCGGAGTGACCGATCATTAGTGCGGGGGATGGTCATGCAAGGCTTTCAATCAATAAACAGAACAATGAAATCCATCATAAGCTCCATCACCATGTGTTACTTCCTCATATGAAATAATCAATAGCTCTTGATTTAAAAAAAAGCATAATAATCAATTACATTTAAATATTTCGAAGGGTTTGAAGACAAAACCAGTGTGTGAACCTTCCCGTCCTTTACTGTTATGATAATTATACAGCATAAACACAGTATTGGTGCTGATTTTAATTATTTATTTTTATGTTATACATATAATACAGGAAATGTTTATGTAACATGGAAGTGACCGATCTTGCTTCCCTAAAAATGTTAAGTTGATAACTTCAGCCGTTTTGGAGAGATGATTTTATATGAGCCCATTTTTCAGCGTTGTACTGAGCTATACTCACTTCAAACAATAATCATTTAAAATGCTAATTATTCACATTTCTATTGAGTATTGACACTAAAATTGGTATAAGCTTCTATATGACCTGTAAAAATTGTTGCTTAAATTGGTTTTTGATAAAAGTTTAATAAGCAAAAAATCTGTAGTGTCCGTAACCATGTCAAATTCATGTTGCAATATCTTAACAGTTTATCATTTTAGATTAATACACCTTTTCAGGTTTATGTCTTTATTTCATGTGAAATCTAAATTGGCCAAGTTTCATCTGAATGACAATTAAGATCATTGAAAGATTTGAATTTTAAAAAGTTACGGACACTGCAGACATAAAAGGGCGTGAAATTGTATTTAACAAATGTGTTTCTTTTATCTAATAATAATATACATGTGTATGCATGTTTCCAAAAAACTAAGCATTAATCAGGGGATTTAGTAATATGCAATTAGTAATATGAAAAAGTGGTGTTATATGATTCTATCTGAAAATTCACTTTTTCACCTACTGTAGGTGAGACACCTTTTAGCACCGATTTCACGTCTTGGCCGATTCTGTATCATAATATTATAAAAAGCAGATTTCTTGCAGTAACACAGTAAGGTTATTTTATTCACACTGATTAATCAGTCACTGTATTACGGACTATCATCTATCAGTCCAAACAACATGATCTGGATTTAACATACTGACACATTTCTCATTATACTATTTAAAGCTGCAGTCTGTAATGTTTAAAAGGGTTTTCAGGGCTGTATTAATCATGTAACTTCTAAGATATTCCTTAGAAATATCTTCATGAAATTTTTCCAAAATATGTCCATGATGAAATCTTTCTATTTCTACATAGATTTTAGGGTCCTGTCCAAAAAAAAACCAAAACAAACACTTTCTGGCCCATTTATTTAGCTCCACCCCCAGCTAGAACATCCCAACATCTAAAGCTTTCACTTCAAAGCTTTAACTGAGACGGTGGACCAACTTTAGTCTCCAGCACTGCAGCTCATTCTACACTAACAAGCAAACTATGGTTGCCATGTCACTCGTTATCCCCTCGACTGTTTAAAGGTGCAGTCTGTAATGCGTAGTGGTGTTTCTAAACCTGTACTTCTTATTCTAATTCGAAGAATCTCTAGTGATGCTCCAGGTAGCCACAACAGAAGCTCGTTTTATTCATGAGCGCTTTAACAGAGCTGGAAGAGTCACTCAGGTGCATCATTACGTCTAGTGTCTCAGTTCATCTGGCATTAATAAGCAAATGACACTTGTTCCTTAACTATTAAATGTCATTATTATTATATAATATGATACTACGTATAATATCATATTATACTATATTTTTATTTGTATGAATCCCTTCTTGCAGCGCGCTCTTGTCAAGCCGGCTGTAAATTGACTGGAAGCCTGTTATTAGATTAGTTCGGAATCTGTTGCGTTTCTGTGTGTAGAGTATCATGAGCAGAGTGATGGGAAATGGGAGACGTGTGCTCCCCCTGCTGGACAAACAGGTCACACCTCTTCACAATAACATCATAAGCTTTAACAATAACGGATCTCCAACAACAAAATTCTAACATTTAAACCCGACATCTCCACCCTACCTCGTCTTGTCCCCCACGACCCACGAGCACAAACTTTAAAGCGAGGATAAGCATGAGAAGTAAAGGACAGTGAGTGATGAGATGAGATGAGAGGACAAGTGGGAGGACACTGACCTTCTCCTCCTCACTACGCTGCTTCCTCTTCTGTTCCACAGCGGCTCGGCAACGCTCCTGCCGCTGCCGCTGCTCGTCCAGACGCCTCCCTCGCTCCTCCATCATGCGCTCGTACTGCTTACGGCAACGCTGCTCCTTCTCCAACAGCTCCATTTCCCGAGACGCTGGACACGAGGGTGAAGGGAAATAATGAAGCAGACCATAGCGGTTATTCAGGCATGCTCACAATGCTAATCAAACGCTCTGTTCGAAGCTAGTCTCTGCTAGTTAACTTAGCTAACTTAGGCAGCAAGGTGGTGCAGTGGTTAGTAGCATCGCCTAGCACATCCAGGGTCCTGGACTGATTCATGCCTCAGGGTCTGTGTGTGGAGTCTGCATGTTCTCTCCCCATGCTTGGTGGGTTTCCTCCGGGTACTCCGGTTTCCTCCCACAGTCCAAAAACTAGGCTAAATGGAGTTCCCAAATTGCCCGTAGTGTGTGAATGTTAACCAGAGGTCCTACCACAGTCTAAAAATGAGAATAAATGTAATGGTCACTGATGATGTTTAGTGATCTAACCAATCATAAAAAAAAAAAATCAGGCGCGTCCAACACATCAGCTCTTTTCATTCATTAGAAGTATTCATTTTTATTCCTTAAAGGTGGCTCAGGTAGTTGAAGCTCTGGGTTGCTTCTTAATGGATCAGGGGTTTGACCCTTGCCACTGCCGTGTTGTAAAAGCTGGGCATTTGAGCAAGACCCAGTACCGTACGCCACATCCAACCCAGCCAATGCATGCAGTTCCAATCCCAAGCCTGGGTGGAAAATGGGAATGCTCCAACAGGAAGGGCATCCAGCATGAAACCTGCCCCACATCTTGCCGATCAAATGATGTGATTTGGCGACCCCTTAGATAAAATGGCCCAAAGTAACTGACATGAAAAGGAAAAGTAGTGCATGCATAAATATTCAAAACTCGCCACTGGTTGGAACTCCATTAGATTAAATAATTAATTAAGTCATTATCTATATCACTTATCCCATGTAGGGCCACAGGGGGCCTGGAGCCTATCCCAGGGAACACAGGTCACAAGGCAGACACAATCCTACACTATGGGAAATTTGGAAAGACCAGCCAGCCTACTGTGCCAGAGAACCCAGAGGAAATCCAACATGTACAGGGAGAATATGCACGCACGCACACACACACACACACACACACACACACACAGACCAGATGTGAGGTTACATCCGCCAACCCTGGAGGTACAAGGCAACAGTGCTAACCGCTAAGCCACTTTATGAAATCTTTAATAATTTATTTGAAAAAATATTTTGTAGCCTTTACAGTTGCAGTACCACGCTTGTATCAAAAGGTGGCAGGAGACATGCTTTGTAGCTGTGTGTGTTTTTATATGTGTGTAGATCGCCGGAGATCCTCATTGACATAACTCCCCTACATCAGTGACCGCAGCCGTGAAGTCACGGGTCGGCGGCGCACCACGATGTAATCTTGAATGGAGGTAGAAAAATGATTGCTGATGTTGTGCTTTATACATATTTAGCTTAGAAGACTAGAGCAATACCGGAGACACATCCATTCACAATATGCAATGTAGTGGAAGGAGGTCATGTGTCATGATGTAATTAAGAAATAAAAACCCTCAGACATACCTTGAGTCCGCTCTCTCTCCTCTCTCCTCTCTCGGGCTAATCGCGCTTTGTCTCTTGTTGACTCTTTAAAAAGAGAATCAGTAGATGAACAGAATGCACGCTGAATTTCAGCTTCATTGTCATGTCTATAATTACGCATATGACAGCAGATTGACATGAAGAAGCCAGTTTCTCATTTCCCTTAATGTAAGGCTTATACACTCACAATTCACCACCGCATCTACAGTAGATACACTAGGGTGGAAATACTGTATTGGGGGGAAAAGAAGCAATTCCTCCATTTTGAAAAGAGATCACGCCTCTTTTTATGGAGACAAATCAATGGACAGGATTTTCTTTATATTCCTTTGAATTTTGTAGATTGTAGTTTTAGGTTTTCACTCTTGTGCATCAGTGTGATGATTGGTGCATTAAAATACATGAATGCAGCATTAATGTGTGTTTGAGATACACTGTGTGTCTATTGTGCATGTGCCAGGTTAATATCAGCTCTTTTTTCCTCACTATTATAACTGGATAAGATTTCTGCAATAAAATGTGAATTTCATGCATTGGGAGTCCAAATAACCAAACTGTGCAAAAAATATTTTCCGGATCCCTCTCCTGTGTACAGAAAGACCTCCCGTTACAATCCTCATACTGTAATCCAGTAGATCTGGGGCTGTTCCTCTCCAGCCTTTAGCACAGGTTTTAGTTTTAGATTTTTACACTTGTGCATCAATGTAAAGATTGATGCATTAAAATACATTAATGGTTTAAGATAGACTGTGTGTCTATTGTGCACGTCCCAGGTAAATATCAGTCCTTTCTTCATCTATAGCTTACTATATCACTATTATAACCGGATCAGATTCCTGCAATAAAATATCAAAGAGTGTATAATTTCTGTGCAAGCATCTGTGACAAACTGTGCAAAAAAAAAATATATATATATATACATATATATATTTTCAGCATTCCAATATTTTTTCCAGATCCAGGTCTTGTATATAGAAAGATCTCCACACACTGTAATCCACTAGACCTGGGGCTGATCCTCTGCAGCCTTCCTTAAGAAATCATTCAGTTTTCTTTATTAAGCAATTGAAATTAAATTCACTTACTTGACTTCTCCACAATTGCAGCCATTCTCCACTTCTTGGTCCAAAAAAAAAACCAAAACAACAAAATGAACAAATGATCAGTGCAATCAACAAGCACTCGGGGATCCTTTAATTGATGATTTGCACGAGGTGATGAATGAAATATATATATAATATAAAATAATATATTTTTCCTTCCTATTTTTTAATCCATCTTTTTTACAGAGCAGCCAATGAGAAATGCGCGCGCGCGCGTCCCGAAAGGTGTGCGAACGGTGAGCGAGCGCGCGCGTTCATACAAAGCGATGCGTTACGTCATGGGTCTACATATGGTATCCATGGCAACTGCGGTCTCTCTCGCTCTCTCTCTCTCTTTTTCACGAGCAACCCAAGTCATCTAAAGCTGTTTAAAGCAAATGGATGTAACATTTTTTCAGAAAATGTTCTTTCTGTCAAATTAGAAAAAACAAAACAAAAAAACCTGCGACAGTAGTGCCTTAGTGCAAAGGTTTTGCCCCCCCGAAAGACACTCCTACATCACCACAACCCCACACTGGTTCAAGAAAAAAAAAATCTACATATCTAAATATTGCCATACGTGACCACGCCCCTTCATTAACCAATCAACGCGCACGTGTTGTGCATCATACAGGCACGTGAAGGTATATGTAAAGCACACACACGTGATGGCTGCCACGTGCGTGCAGTGTGTGAGAAAGACCAGTGAAGCCCGAAGCGAATGGCACACTTGCATGTTTTTTGTTTTTGTTTTTATAAGAACACACACCATGTGAAAATTCATATTTGCCCAAACCAATGAGAAAAGAAACAGACTGTATGCTACACTCCAGTGAGAATCCAAAGACATGCAAATGAAGATTTTTTTTGTGTCATTTAAAAAAAAAAAAAAAAACAGCTGTCACTGGAACCTAAAATTAATCATCTTAAAAAGATCAGAGTGCAAACATGTGATGCACCAAAATAGTTATGAAGGGCGTCAAACCAGGACTTTTGATACTAGTGGAGGATAACAGAACACGATTATTAGAATAAAAACAATTTATATAAATAATCTACAATAATGCACCGATCCCAATTTTTCACTAGTGCTTGCATACCATAAAGATAGAAAGTTTTCTTAGTACACCAGAGCCGTGATCAGACTGCTTGTCTGATTCATGTCTTCCAGGAACTCCTTTACATGTAGTCAGACAGGTGCGTCTCTCCTGCAAGTCAGCGACAAGTTACTTGTCATCTTCAAGGATCAGGCGCTCCACTCGATGAATGTTCACGGGAACGACCGCAATGGGATCGAAGACACCTCGGCTGGGATCATCATTCACAGACTTATGGATTTTTTAAAAACCATTTAAATGTTTTATGCAGCTTAGCTTCTCATCACCACACTGTGCTCGAAGTCTTCATCATATTAAGCAGAAAAGCCAACAGCAAGCAGACAGTTGATCAGAAGGACTGAGTAACTCAACCCCCCTGCACAACCATGGTGAGCTTAAAAACATCTCACAATGCATAACAGACTGAACATTGTGGTTCCACAACAGCTCCTCAGTGAAGAACAGGAAACTGATCTCACAATTAGCACAGGATCACATAAACTGGACAGACTGCATGGATGAGCAGGTGTAGACGTGTGTATATATTAAAGTAAAACCTTCAGTGGTTCATTGGATAATTCAAGGCGAGTTTAGGCTCCTTCTGTGAGCTCCTGGGATCCACACTGCCACATGAACACACAAGGGATTGGATCTCAATCTACAGGAGACAATGTTAGTGGACAGTTTATGCACACATGCATTATGATCAAACATAAATCAGGGTAAAGTGTATGAGTGGAGCACCATGTAAAATGATGTACCAATATTCACTGAACTGTTGAATTTAATGTCTGAAATCAAACAAGGAAAAATCCTAAATTAAGTTCACTTAGTATCATCTTTTATTTCAAAATTATTTCTTTTTTTCCTTTGATCAAAAGCAGCAGAGAAGAAGGAAAACAACCAACGTTTCCATGATGCCATCCTGGTCTTAACAACATAAATCTCCAAGGTAACACAATTTTATCCCCCCCATGAAAAGCCACCTTGCAACATTTCATTTTAGATTTTTTTTAATACAAAAATATTCTGAGTCCTGACGTTTTTCCTTTCTTAAATTATAGAAAGAAAACATTAGTGTCATTTTGACTCTAGAACTAGACATGCACCGATAGAACATTTACTGCTATTAAATTTAACTATAGGGATGTACGGAAGCTTCGGGTGCTCAGGAGTGACAAGATGTGTAGACTTTAAACCTTGGATCAGAATCAGAGTGTAAAAATCAGCCTCAGCTGTGAAAAGAAACACATCGGTGCATCTCCAGTGAAAATTATCTTCGTTAAATGTTATTTTAGGCAGCAGCTTGTATTAAAAAAAGAAAAAAGAAAAAAAATCCAGACTTGTTTTAACAATTAAAAATAAAAATATAATAGGAAACATGTTCCTAGAGATGTACTCAATGTGTGACGCAATAGCTAATTAATAAGACAACTGACAGTGGCAAGTTAGAAGCAGATTCTCTTCTTGTGAACATTTCTCCTGATCATTTGGACGCTACAAGAATTACAGACTGCAAGACAAAAACATAAAATTGTTTGGTTTTATTCTGCGAATCCAGAGATTCTTAAACTAAATTCCACTCTGAGTGAAATTCATATAAATACATTAAAAACTAACAATGTATTGTAGATCGTGATGCAGTCGTGTAGTTAGTGAAGAAAGCCCTAAATCTGAGCTGCGGTGTCCGAGAGAGAGGGTCAGACTTCAGGAATCCTCATGCAAAAGTCCACTTCCTCCTTAGCAGCAGCTCCAAGTTAGATCTACAGACAGACATTAAATCATCAGATTAAAATCACAGAACACCACCATGAATAGACAGGCATGCTAAGATCTTATTGCACTATGCTCTCATTCACATAGACAAACAAATATCTAGTGCCTCAGTGATTGATAAAAAAAACAAACAGCAAGCCCCTCCCACACAGGCAACACCACTTATTTTGAGCTTTCTGGCTCTGGGTGACAGCGTCAACAGGATTCACACTTCACACCCTCCTCACTTTATTTGTAAGAAAACGACTCTGCGCTCGCACTTACGTCATCGATGTCCTCGTCATCATCGCCGATATCATCGAACTGAATTTCGTCGTCGTCTCCGGGTCCGAACGTGTCCGTCTCATTGATTTTAGCTTGTTGGAAAGAAGGGAGGAAAATATTCATTAGTGACGAAGCAGCAAGTCTGAGATAGAAGTGAATTACAGGAAGACAGATACCGTGCTCTGGCAGCTCTCCATACGCCTTCAGACTCCGAGCCTCGTCAGCGTTGTACTTCAAAATAACATCTGCTTTTGTGTCCTAAAATTAAAATGTGATAAATCAGTCGTGGTGCGTTTCTTGATGTTTACACGTCTTCACAGAAGGCATGCAAGAAGTAAACAAACCTCCACAGTTTTACGATCAAATGGATGCAGCAAAATGTTTTGCTGTTATTTAAACGTTTCCTTCCCCGCCCCAGATGTCACAAGTCCAAAGAAATGTCTGATTTTCAAAGTGTGTTGCTCAGTCTGAGGATAAACTATTCCAAAGACAAACAGCTAGGAACCCTGAAAACACTCTACAGTTAATTACAGGTCAAAGACATCTTCAGGATGTGTGAAGATCTGTCCTCATTCAACATTCAAACAAATCATTACTCTTTTTATAAAAAAAAAAAAAAAAAAAACAAAAAAAAAAAAAAAAGGGAGCATTGACCAAATACTAATCAGGTATTACTGTACATCTAAAGCTTAAATGCTCAAGAATGCAACATATTTTGGTTAGTACATTTGATCACAAAACCATGGAGGTGTATTTATTTCCTGCATGAAAAGAAAAAACAAACAAACAAAAACAAAAAAAAACTGACAAGCCTTGGATCTGAACTCTTCTGAACATAACACTAATCATATTATTAGATAATAAAACCGTACAGAATGAACAAGGTCACGACAACTAGGGATGCACCGATACCACTTTTTTGGAAAACGAGTACGAGTACTTGCATTTCAGTACTCGCTGATACCGAGTACTTAATAAAAACATGATTTAAATTTACAGAAACAGACGCGGAATTGTTTTGCATGTAATATGGCTC
>JAQMYL010000019.1:19779485-19793852 GCA_030014365.1 Clarias pachynema
TTGTGTTAAATGCGCTACCTTTTGAGCCTCCTCTGGACAATTTCGCTGAGCACAATTTGCAGTCCGCCTGTGTTTTGTCATCTTCATTCACTTTGAAATAGTTCCACACAGCTGACATGTCTCGCCTCGCCTTTCCCCGCTCTGAGCTGGGGGCGGGCACTCGGCGCCTGTGATTAACCCCTTACACGCCGCTCAAACAGACATTTCTCAGACCGTGGTATCGGTCCCCGGTATCGGGGGACTTTTAATGAGTACTTTAGAAAATGTGGTATCGAGGCCGATACCAGATACCGGTATCGGTGCATCCCTAACGACAACAGGCTTCTCATGTGGCACGAAGATTAAAGGTGGTTTCCAACTACGCCAAAATTTACACTTTCAATTAAAATCAAGTGTGATTTTATTTACGCAGAGAATGATTTCTCGGCTATGGTACCTGGGAACATCAACAATAAAAATATGGAGCATTGTGGGTAATTTAGCAAGACCCACCCTCTCTGGCATCTCTCAAGTGTTAGTCTAACGTCTGCGATCTAAACCTGAAACATCACTGCGACGTGCTTAACGTCCAGACGGACGTCCAGACACTCACCTGATAATCCCTCAGGCCTATGAGGATAATGTCTGACGTGTTGATCCAAACCTGGATAAAGAAACATAAAAGACAACAAAAAGGACAAGGAAAGAGAGATCAGCTATAAGGTCACCACTGTACAACAAAACACAGTTAAGCCACTTAAAGGAGTCTATATTCCCTATATTTAAGGGAATATAGATTTAAGATTCCCTTAAATGAATCTGAATTCATTAAATGAAGATGAAGAGAAGTTAAATAAACCTCGTCACTTATAAACTTCATTAAAAAAAAAAAGCTGTTGAGCAATCATGCCAATAAACAAGGGGAAAAAGTTAATATTTAATTTAGTTAATTATTTTAATTAACCGAGAATTCCAAACAGCTTTAACGAGATGTTAAAATCCATCACCTGGTTGCAGCACAGGAAACTAAACGTCACTATCAACAGTTCGTTAAGAAAGTGTTGAGCCAGCACAGTCTGTGTGTGTGTGTGTATATATAGAGAGCGAGAGCGAAAGAGAGAGGTACTTTTTTCCGGAGTTTTCCTCGGATGTGACAAAGCCTTTTGACACCGTCGAAGCACATGGCCTCCAACCTGCCATTTCCCAACATCTTTATCACCTGGGCGTACTCTGGGGGTGGGGGAGGAACAAACATAATGGTGAAGTTCTTGGACCATGATGGAGGAGTGCACACTTTCAGAACATATCACCTTAAGTATACTATTTATGTCAGGAGATTCGTTCGACTATGCTCACCCACTTCATCTCTATCTAAAAACAGTGATGCAACAAGGTTTTATCTTACTACCCGTCTCTTCTCCCTGTCCGTTTTCTCTTTTCAAACTTTAACACCAACATTGTGCTCATTATCCTGCAGTCTTCTAACTAATTGCTTGATGCTGCTCGATTTCTCATTAATACAACACAGAAAATCGTGTTTTGAACCTGATCTTCATGCATCATGCGTGAGATAATTGACTTCTTTCCCCTGTGCTGGTAAATAACCACATCACATTAAATAACTGATCCCACCATCTCTCAGGGATCGAGAAAGATATACATCCATTTGCATTCTGTCCTGGCTCCTAGGTGGTGGAATAAACTTTCTCTAAATAATTTCTCTAAATGCCTAAATACAAATAAATTTGCAGCCCTGTGAGGTCAGAGCAACACAAAAAAAGAAGGAAAAAAAAACAAACAAAAAAAACAAGCACCAGCCCAGCAGCACCTGACTCATATACCCATCTCAATCTACACACGAGTGTTAGGAAAGAATGGGTGTATGCGTTACCTTGCCCATCCTCTTTAAACACCAGCTCCCTCTTCTCAGATTCGTTCTCATTCTTACCACGCCGCCTGTTCTTTCCTCCTTTACCTAGAGATGAAAAGTGACAGAAAAAAAAAATCCTACGGGTAAATTTCACTCACACACCAAGATAATTAGTAATTATTTTAACAAATAGAAACAGAACGATTATTCTGTAACTGAAGTTATGTTATTCCTTCTGTGTGTTATGTGATGAACTTGAACCAGTCCATAGTTCCTGTTTTTCATTTTTGAACGTTATTGACCGATAAAGAAAAAGGAGACCGTGTCGTTTTTCTCACATGAATTCCTTTAGATTTGGATCTAAAGATTAGCTGTGGCTCGAGTCTCACACACTGTTACAATTGCGTACTGGAACATTTCTTTTTTGTCACGTCATCTCAGGAAGTTTTTTTTTTCCACCTCATATCATGCCATGTCATCTCTGGCTTATTCATTACAGATCTAAATCTACAGGGTGTCTGAAAGCTTAAGAAAAAAAAAAGTGCGTTACAGAGAGCATATCGAGCACTCTATAAATAATTAACCCTAATGAACCCTAACGTAACTCTGTGGTGACTGACTAGTTAGGACATCAGGATTTTTCAGAAGTGTTTTGAAGTTGGTTCCTCTTGAAGCTTCTTTGTCTCCTCCACCTCTTAGGTTCTTCCTTACCAGTGTCACATATTACTTGTGGATTAAGGTTTTTTTTTTAGGGTTATTTAGTTTCCTAGGGAGCATAAAGAATGGGCTGTGGAGCATTGGAAAAAGGTCATGTGGTCGGATGAGTCCACATTTACTCTTTTCCAGAATGATGGCTGCATCAGGGTAACAAGAAAGGGGATGAAGTGATGCACCCACCATACCTGCTGTGTACTGTACAAGCCTGTGGAGGCAGTGTTATGATCTGGGCTTGCTTCTGTTGCTCAGGTCGAGGCTCAGCCATGTTATGTGTGCAAAAAAAATGGTCAGCTGATGACCTGAATGACCAGGTTTTTCCATTCATTTTTTCCCCTTCCCTGATAGCATGGCCATATTCCAAGATGACAATGCCAGGAGTCATCGCCTCAAACTGTAAGAGAGTGCCTGTTGTTGTTTGTGAATGTTGACCGGACATAAAAATGGAAATAAATTCAACGGTCACCATTGGCCTCCTCTGTTGCTAGACGGATGGGATGGACTTTCCATTGGAGGTAGCAAAATATTGTAGTTTCTCTATAAACCTACAGGTGATGCACTTTTCACACAGCACAGCATCTTGGGCGGTAGTGAATTATTTCTTAGGTTTGTTTGCCAAATCAGAAAAACATGCAACATCGAAACAGAATATGTATAAAATCATACTGATACTGATAATAGAATCGTGATACAAATCGAATCATCACCGAGGTATTGTGATTATATCGTATCGTGTGCGCCCTAGTGATTCCATACGTAATAAAAAAACGAGAAAGAAAACATTTAAATACGAAATGTTCAACGCTGCCATCAGGTAAACCTTACCCAGCATGTCATAATATAAGCAGCTAAATTAATTCCACCTGATTTCATCTCGACTTATTTCGTATCTCAGTACTAATCTTGCCTAAGTCGAGTCACGAGCCATTTCGATTGCCTATGAACGCGTAGAACTACACATCAAATCTTACTGACTTTAAAATTTAAATCTCACATTTATCTTTTTTTCACTAATATTTATTTTTTTCCCTTTTTATTTTAAGGCGCGTGCCGACATAAACCAGCGTTAAGATGCTCACGCGCTCCGGTCAGGTTAGCATGCGTGCTAACTAATCGACGTTCGTGCCGCTTATATCCGATGTTCGTTTGTTAAACATAATAAACTACAAAATAAATATTTAAAAAACACATTTTACCTTTGTTTTTCGGCATGTTCTAGATATCCGCTGTTCCGGATCCTGAATTCCACGTGGATTTAGATCTTTAAAATGAGAAATGTATTCCTCCAAACAGGCGGTGAAGCGGCAGCAGCTCGAAGAGAAAGAAGCCTGCTTCGTTTAAAGAGTAATGCGCATGCGCAGGAGATTCAATCCTCGAACAAGCTTTATTTAAAACAGATAGTCAAAACAATATATGTAGATATTTTAATTAGTTTAACATTGACATGCAGAAGTAAAGGCTATCTCTCATTTGAATTAAAGGTTTTATTCAGGGATGAAAGTGAAAATAAATATAATAATTTTTGATATCATCCTATGCTAAGAGTGTACAGATGTGTGCATGTGTGTGTGTGTGTGTCCAAAAAATATAGAATCTGGTCTAAACACTGATAATGCTATATTACAAAGGCTCACTGTAAAAATCCCCTTAATATTTTTGTTGCTCGAAGTGTCTCATAACAGTTATTTAACATGAATCATGACTTTGTCTTTGTTCCCGGGTTAAAATCTGTTGGTCTATAAATGACCTTTTGGCATGTCTCACGTTTTGGAGAGCTCTCGAAATGTAAAATAACTTTGGTCAAAAATGATCCGCAGTTATCCGGTTCTATTAAACCTTGTTGGCTGCACTGTCTTATCAGCGCTTTCCGTTCGAGGCTCCTGTCTCCCCAGTCATTGCTGTGCAGGTGTGAACACCTTACATCAGTTCATTCATAACTGCAGCGCGAGCAAAAATTGATGCCCAATTTGTGTTTCGCACGAAAGAAGAGCAGTGTGCAGCAGTTTGTGTTTTGTTGCCTGATGGTGTACCTGGTGCCTAAGAGCATAAACAGAAGCGTTTGGATATCTGCAAACAAAATGTGGAGCGATGCTCTAAGGAAGGTGAAAGTTCCTTAAAGAGAATCATTACTGGTGACGTGACCAGTATTGGAACATAATCAGAAAAAAGGTTGAACAATCAACAGTGAAACGCTTATTGAAGAGCTGAAGCCTGAACTGATATCCAATGGTGTTGTGATCTCGATGTGATGACGATGCACGGCTGCACACTTCTGCTCACACCGGCGACTTCGTTTTGAGGTGTTAAAACATCCTCCCTATAGTTCCTATCTCGCTCCATCAGACTTTCACCTTTTTGGTCCCCTGAAAGCAGCCCTACGAGGACGAATATACACTTCTGATGAAGACATGAAGACAGCAGAGCATTTGTGGCTCGCAGCTCAGACTAAAACATGTTTAATGAGGGAATATGAAAGTTTGTTGACAGATGGACAAAATGTATTGAAAAGCAAGGAGATTATTAACACGTATTTGTCTTTTCCAAAAAAAATTCCCTCTTTTTTGTGAACTATTTGTACATTAGACTCAATATGGACAGGAATATTCTGGCTATTTCCTGGATCCGTTTTGTGATATATTACTTGAATGTGTCTAATGATGTAGAAGATTAGATCCAAGTATAAATTACTTAAGTTGTGATTAAACACGTTGCATTCAAATGACAAGAACAGATAAGTATACCAGTAATAATGACGAAAAATGGAGAAAAAAACAACAAAAAATAAACAAAAAATAAAACTATCTATATATATACTTCCTATCATGATCAATCAAGAAGGCATTAAACCTCAGATCAGCAGTTTCTGATGAACATTAAACCAAAGCTTTTGTCCTGTATCTGCATGACTTTACGCACTGAGCTGCTGACTGGAGAACCTCATGAATGTTCATACTGTATTCCTATATTGTCCAGGGCATGTGCTTTTAATGTCACTATTTGAATTGATGTTTTCTTTATTTCTTTGTACATGGTGAGTTCACACACTTACTCAAGCGAAGAGAATAGTTTTCCTCGCTCTAAAATAATTTAAAGCATCTATCTGATACAGATATAAAAATATACAGAGTAATGCTATGAAATCCATTCCGTCCTCTCAGCTGAACATGTGTGAACAGTGTCTGTGTCCCGTAAACCTGAGTTTTCGAAACGTTTACAGTCCTGTACGGTTGTGTTTGTGCTCTCTTTAATGCTGAATGTAAAGCTTAAGATGAACCTGTCAAGAGTGTTAATTACACACTCAGAAACAGAGGGCCTCCTGTTCTCTCTCAGGACTCCGTCAACATCTTCACAACCTTATATAATTTAGGGATTTTAATTAGGACACGCATATTTAAAGATAAAGTAATAAAAAAATTTTTAAAAAAGGAGGAGGAAGTCCTCGGATATCCCTTTTTCTGTGCCCAATTTTGAACCACTTTTTTTCCCCAGCTCCGGCCCTCACACAAAAACCAGTTCCATGGCGGCAATAAAAACTTTGCTTGGCTACAACACAGAACCGCTTAGTCAGGGGCTGGGGGCGAGATTATCATGACCAACTAAAAGATTGACTGCCATCTTAAAAAAATGGACTCAATATGCAAAGGGCAGCTCAAATGCTTTCTAGTAATGATAAAGTCAGGAGAACTGCTCGCCAAGCCATGTTGAAGTTCGCTATAGTTTTTGTTGTGCTTGCCGCTAGCATTGCTGAGCAAGTACAGACATACACAGACATATAAACACGTATAGAGAAGTACACAGACATATACAGTGATGTAATGACGTGACTCTCGAGCCCATGGAAAAACTAAGCCAGTTGTTAGGAGGTTCAACTACTGAACCAGCACTAGCACCAGACATGAACTAGCACCTTCACTTTGGTGGAGCTCGATTGGTCTGAAATCACACAGAGCTTATATTGAAGCTGATATAAAGGCTTTGATTATGAATATGTATATCTAATTTACATACACATTACACGGAGTTTTTTAATCCTGCAATGTATTTAAGGACAGTGCATTTGGTGTTGAAAAACATTTAAATGGATGTTATGGTTTAAAGCTTTAAATACAATTCTTAAAAAAATAAAAATACAGATTTTTAAAATTAATTTTATGTAAATTAGGTTAAACATGAATCATCCAGTATTCTAAGAATTCTTCAGTTTCAGCGATCAGAGTCGTCTCTCGAGCTCGCAAAAAAAAAAAAAAAAAAATGTAATTATGGACCCTCATGTTCTGCTTAAAATGCAAGTAGAATATAACCTTTTCTCAGATCTTTGGAAACTCTGTAAATCTCAGGTGCTATTCCTTTCAGTTAATTTGCATAAAATTTACATAAACTTTGCGTTGAAAAAAAAATAAAAACTGAACATTTTAATGTTTGTATAAGAGGTTCTAATTCTTTTTTTGAAAAACTCCAAAATAAAAATCAAATCTTGCTCCTAGCAAATTCCAAGCATTTCTTTGGCCAAAACATTTAACACACAAAGTGTGTGAGCATTATGAATATTATCTTAAATGCAAATTAAATTTAAATCCTTTCTATCAGCTTCTACTCTCCCATAAGACTCGGGCTCGGCCAATCAGAGTCGAGCTTTTCCCTAAGTTTTTTTATTTATTTGTTTTTGTATTTTTTATTGTTTATATTTCCATATATTGAATGATAAGTAAAGAAATTTACACTATGTATGATTTTTTTTCTTAGACAAAAATAAAATCAGGTATGAAACTCTATTAGATCCATAACAACTTTACGATTTGGAGTGTTTTCTTTTTCTCTGATTGTTTATATTTGATGCCATTTCATAACACATAACATACAACAGCCCACAGTCTTTTTAATAATACAATAATATTGTTCTCTATCAGCTTTATAAAAAGAATATTACAGTATATTACAAGTTCATACGCATGTCTGAGTCTCTTGTTTCCCAAAAAATAAAAAATAAACAAAACACTAGTCAGCAGATTGTTCCGGATGCTTTGCTTGTTGTAAAAGCCAAAGGTTTTATTTTATTATCTGCTTCAGAGGCAGATGAGGAAGATTTGGATCGTCCACCAGGGGGCGTCAGCGTCCAGGCTTGTCCTATAGTTGAGGGGTAGACGGGTGGCAGGTTGGGCGTCGACTGCGCATCAGGCTGGGCATCGGGCGGGACCGCGTGCTAGTGCCAGGCGTGAGGTCTGTGGTTGGTTGGTTGTTGGTTGGCGTGGTGGGCGGAGCTTCAGAGCGCAGTCGAGGTCACTTTCTTTACCCCTCGGCGCTGAGCGAGAATCGAGCAGCCCACGGGTTCCAGTATGGGGGGAACGTTCCTGTTCAAGGCGGAGTACGTGGCAGCCATGGCGCCCTGTGTGAGCACAGACACTCGTTTAGGAGATGTTCAGAGGCGTTAGATGACAAAACAACAAGGTGCATTTTGTATCGTCTAATAAATCGCTCATGGATTCTGGATTCTGATTGGCTGGAAAGTGACAAATCTGAACGCTGTGGTGTATGAGGAATAAGATGTATGTTTTATTCCTCTAACTCTATTTATTGCACTGTGCCTTCCCTCAAATCTTCTTCATTTGTTTGACATGCTGTATATTAAACACTATTATTTATCCTGTCAGGCTACAGCCAGGCTGCCTTTAGGCCCACTCTGGATTATAAATGAATCAATCACATATTCGGATATGTAATATAATCAATAATGTAAATCGTATTAGCGATTTGGAATTCTACTGAAACTCTTATTCCTGAAAGCACTAATACATTCCAGCAGCTCAATCCAATCCAATCCAATCTAATCAGCGTCTCTGCCTCGAGAACATCTATATACAACATACATCCTGTAAAGAAACCTTGAGTGTGTGTGTGTGTGTGTGTGTGTGTGTGTGTGTGTCCCCTGTAGTGTACCTTGACCAGATGAGGAGCGTCTTGTCTGTTGAGCTGGTATTTGGGTAGCTGGTCTTTGTGAACGATCCACGGGTGCCTGAGCACTTGTGCTGCTGTTAGTCTCTGGTGAGGGTCTACATGGAGCATTTTAGATACCAGATCCTGCAGAGAACAAGGACGTGTTTAGGGAACTAAAGATTTTTTTTATGCAAAAAAATAAAAACATCTTCAGTCTTTGTGAACCTGCACTGACTCTCTCCATCCTTTAAATGTACCTTGGCCTCGGGTGAGACAGAATTCCAGTATCCGCCGGTAAGGGAGAACTTCCCGCTCCCGATCCTTGCCAGAATCTCCTCCGGCGTGTCCTCGGGTCCGTTGGCGAACGGAGTGAACCTGTAAAAGCCCGATCCTGTTTAGAAACCTGAAACCACACCAGCACTTGTTTGTTCACGGGACGTTCATATTTACCCCGTCAGCATCGTGTAGAGAAGGACACCCAGACTCCAGATATCACACGCAGCATCGTAACCCTGCTTCTTCAGCACCTACGGGAGACACACAAACCGTGCACGTCTACTGTAATCTGCAACACACGCAAAGACCTCATTTGTACTTGAAAATGAAGGGAAGGCAGCAAAATGTACCTCTGGTGCCACGAAGTTAGCGGTGTAGCACGGCGTCATCAGCAGCCCGTTTTCTGCCCTGAGCTGCTTGGCGAAGCCGAAGTCACAGATCCGGATGGACTCGGGGTTCCCGGATTCGTCTACGTAGAGAATGTTGCTCGGCTTAAGGTCCCTGTGGACCACCTGAGGACACGGAAGAGGAAAGACACATGAGGGGATAAATGATGCAGGTGATTGTTTATCAGCACGCACAACAAGATTTGTGAGGCTGATACATTTGTAGAAGCTGCAGCATGTAAAGTGAGTTAAGGACTGCTGGCGGTGGGTGCGGCTCGTGTTTTTGTCTGTGGAGCCTAAAAGTAGCACTGGGAATGATGAGGAATTATATGAAATGATTGGGAATGATGTTGAGATGTTGAAGAATAATACGGAATTATGAGATACTGGGGAATAATATGTGGTTATAGGGATACTGACAAATAATATTTAAGGATGTGGATACTGGGGAATCGCAAGTAATGATGAGGATACGGCGAATAATACGGCAGGATGAGGATACTGGGGAATAATATAGAACGAAGGGGGATATGTGGGAATAATATGGAACAATGGAGGCTACTGGGACATATTATGGAACAATGGGGATACTGGGGAATAATATGGAATGAATGGGGATTCTGGGGAATAATGTGGAACTATGGTGATCCTGGGGAATATTATGGAATCATTGAAGATATTTGGGAATAATATGGAATGAAGGAGAAACTGGCGAATATTATGGAACAAAGCGGATACTGGCGAATATTATGAAAAAAAAAAAAATGAAAAGGATACTGGGGAATAATATTGAAAGAAGGGGGATATTTGGGGAAAAATATGGAACAATGGGGGCTACTGGGAAATATTATGGAACAATGGGGATACTGGGGAATACTATGGAATGATTGAAGATATTTGGGAATAATATGGAATGAAGGAGAAACTGGCGAATATTATGAAATGATGGGGGGATATTTGGAAATAATATTGAAAGAAGGGGATACTGGAGATCATTATGGAATGATGGGGATATTTGGGAATAATATGGAATAATGGGGATACTGGGGAAAATATTGAATGATTGGGAATGTTTTTGGGGCATGATGGGGATGTTATGATGGTGTGATAAGACATACTAGGTAACGATAATGGGGAAACGATGGGACATGATATCAAGTTTTTGGAACTATAGCGATGGGAAATAATGTGGAGTATAACGTGTATATGGTAAATACTGAGAGATGATGAGGGGATGTGGGGAGATGGTATCATGATGGGGGTGAGGTATCATGATGTGGGGTGATGTACTGTATAATGATTGGGGGGAGGGGCGTGATGTACAACGATAAGGATGCAGATAAATACCCCTTGCGCATGGAGGTACTCCACAGTCTTGGTGATGGTGTAGAGCACGGCGCTGGCCTCCCTCTCAGAGAAGAACTTCTGTCTGAGGATCTTATCTAACAGCTCCCCTCCTTTAAGCAGCTCCGTCACCAGGAACACCGATCGTCCATCATCATACACCTGCACAACAGGGAGCACTTTCACCACCGCGCCACACGGGTGTCTGGATATTTCATAATTCCTCGAAGTACGGCCCATCATCTACCTCCACATATAAGCTAAAAATATTATGTCAAGTTTATGCATCATATTTGGATCGCTCAGACCTACATTAACATTTACATCATGACATTAATCTAGCAAAACACAGCTTATACCTGATGATTTAACGAACCGTGAAATGCAACTTGATTTAACCGAATAGACAATAAAATCATTTGCATGGCTCTGGAGTCTGGATGATTTCGCATCCATATAAATGTCAGAACCTATCGAATAGATTCGGTTATAAATATTCCCTAAAGATGGGAACAGGCTCACATTACACTGCTTAGTCATTTAACTGGATATAAATAATGTTAGGTTCGAGGGATCACATGTCACCCGTATAAGTACAGAGCATTAACTCCGCCTGAATGTAATGCTGAAATGCTGAAGTGCACTCTACACACTCACATCCTTTAAAGTAATGATGTTGGGATGCTGGCCGTAGCGTAAGAGGATTTCCACCTCATCCGTCGGATCCCTTTTGGCTTTATTGATGATCTGAAAGAAAAAAGAAAAAAAGGATGCACAAGGACATAAGGTTATGACGTTTAATATGACAGTTATAAAGGATCCGAGCAGAACCGAGGCGGTCACCTTGACGGCGTACTCCATGGCCGTGCTTTTCTGAATGCAGCGCTTGCAGATGGAGTACGAGCCGACGCCGATGTCCTCCTTCACCTCGTACGAGTCGCTGAACTGAGACGTGTTCCTGTGAAGCTGCTGTTTGGGGACAAAAAAAAAAAAAAAAAAGAAGAGGACGTGAGACTCGTCCGGGCCTGTCAGCCTCCAGCTCCGATGTGAGACTAATGTAGACTATGTTAAAATAAACATCATCATCAGCGAGCTATTTGGAGACGGAACATTTTAAAAATATTTTCTTTGGAGTCAAAATTATTGGCACCCTTAACAGGAAAAAATGAGGCACAGAACAGGAAGATTTACCGTAACGACGCAAGCGTTTAGATTTTAGTCTGCAACATTCGTGGGTCATGCTGGGTATTTCCTTTTTTTTTCTTCACATTTACATGAGTGCACTTTTCCTCTAAAACTGATACTGTTAAAATTATTGGCACCCCCCCCCCCAAAAAATATTGGACTTGTGTATGATAAGATATGATATTCCACCCTTGTCATGTATAATAAGACTGGAGACATTTACAGACGATCCTGTAAACCTCCTTACATCATATTCCTGAGGATTTTTGGGCTGTTTCTCTACCCATTCCAATATTTATGGTCACAAATCCTAAACCGGACGATTTTTCCGAAACGGATAAAAAAAAAAACACCAGTTTGGGTGATTTCTGATATGACTGTAATCTGCTTTGATCATCTCTTGTAGCTCATCTACCTATAGTTTCGATGTGGTGGCTATCTTAGTTACTTTAGACTTCCTGTCACATGACAGGTTGAGCGGGTAATTTCATAACTAACCCTGTTCTTAATAAAGTGATCAGTGAGTGTAATCATGTCATACATTCATGTTATCCATTACCTAAGAGAGTGCAAATAATTCTAGCATGGTGGTTGTTTAAATCCACCACAAAATAAGAAGTCATGTGTGTGTGAGTGTGTGTGTGTGTGTTCACCTGCACTATAGAGCTCATGTTACTCTGCAATGGCTGCGTTTCCTCGTCTGTGCTGATGGCCACGAAGCTGAAACCTCTGAAGAGCTGATGAGCGTTAGCGCTAGGGGGTACACCTGGTGAGTCTACACACACACACACACACACACACACACACACACACACACACACACACACACAGACGCAAAACCCACACACACACAGAGAACGGTTACTAAACATCCTGTTGACTTCCCCCCCTAAACTTATTTAAAGATTTATGAGTAATTCAGTAAACATCCTTCCTCTACTTATTATCTATTTCTCTAGAAGGACGTTACACATTTCCCAAAGTAGCTCATTACTCACGCCGGACACAGGGTTAAGCGGCAGCTCTGTTGCCGTACCTTTGGGAGTTTTAGCTGTGAATTCTGGGTCGAAGTAAAACGTGTCGTCTGGCCTCCCAGAAGCAGGTTTGAAAGGAGGGTGGATCTCTCGCCTAAATAATTTCTGTTAATTAAAAAAAAATAAAAAAAAGATTCAGATTAAATACCAGTGTGAAAATCACGACATTTGCAGCACATCACTGTGGAATTCTCAAATCAAAAGGAGCTGATTGCATCTGTTTACAGACGGAGGAATAACACACACATTCAGCCCAATGCTGTTACAGGAACATAATCGACATTGTGTGCGGTTGTGTGTCCTTCCTCACTCAAACGCACAAGCAGACACTGACTCACTCACTCACACACACAAACACACTTACGTTCCAGTCAATAGAAGCGTAAAATTGGTGTCTCTTGATTTCCTCGACTCCGTCTGGACCTGCACCTGCACAAACATCACTCAACAGCTGTGGCTCCGTTACAAATCTAAACCATTTCACAATGCAGTCCTGAAGGGGAAAACATTACACCGTGTGTGTGTCTTGGTGGTGTCGGACTTACCGAGCCGGTTGGAGGGGTTCCGTTTGAACAGGTTTCGGAGGAGACTCTGAGCCTCCATGCTGAGGAACTGAGGCATGCCCAGCTTCGCCCTACAGCAGGAGAGACGGCGAGACATCAGGAAGATTAAAGGAGTCGATTATAATATTAAATCAAAGCTAACAACGCGTCGCTTCAAACACAAGAACAGTGTTAATGTGATTAAAGATGAGATGGGTGGATCAGGATTAACAAAGAAAGCATGATGAAGGAGTTAAATGGATGGGTTTGATTAATGGATGGGATTGTGTGGATGAATAGATGGGATGGGAAGAGATGACTGATTAGTGAATGGGAAAGATAAATGGATAAATGTAAGGATGAACAAATGAACTGGATGGATGGATGAAGATGATGGATGTTATGGGACATGATAGATGAGTAAAGAGGATGGAAATCTAATAAGTTGCAAGAATAAATGAGAGAAGATGGAAGGATAGAGGTGATAGATGTGATGAGCCTGGATGGATTAATGGATGGAAAGATGGATGGATAAATGGAGAGGAAGTTAGCTGCACGGATAAATTTGATGGAATGGAAAGACAGAGGTGACAGTTGTGACGGGATAGATGAATGGATGAATAGATAAATGAGATGGAATAGAAAGATGTGATAGTACCAGATATATGGATGGATGGATAAGTAAATAAATAATTTAATGGATGG
Organism: Clarias pachynema; assembly: GCA_030014365.1. NCBI lineage: Eukaryota > Metazoa > Chordata > Actinopteri > Siluriformes > Clariidae > Clarias > Clarias pachynema. Next base: position 19,793,452 of record JAQMYL010000019.1, read on the forward strand.
ATGAATGGATGTCGAATTAATTAGTTGTGTGAGAAGGGAAGAAGGATGGAGGTGACAGATGTGATGGGACTGGATGGATTAATGGACAGAGAGATGGATGGATGGATGGATGGATGGCTAATAAATAAGCTGCATTGAAAATTTGATGAGATGGAATGGATGGATGGATAATTGCGATGGAATGGAAAGATGTGATTCAACCAGATGGTTGGATGGATGGATGAATTAATGAATTAATGGATGAATCAATGTGAATAATGTAGTAGTAGATATTATGGGACATGGATGGATGGATGGATGTCTAATGAATGAGCTGTGTGAATCAAAGAGAAGAGAAGGAAAGGTGGATGGAGGTGAAAGATGTGATGGGACTGAATAGGTGGATGGATGCAGTAGATGTT
>JAQMYL010000019.1:19810449-19822471 GCA_030014365.1 Clarias pachynema
TTCAGCGAGGCAGATCATCTGAGCGACATCATAGCAAAAAAGAAGTCCCACCCCGGCGTTCGTTGGTTTTACCGTATAGTCACATTACTAAATATTTTAAACCTCTAAATCTCTTGTGTATGTATGTTTGGTCTTTACAAATAGAAAAAGAAACAACTAACTCAGATCCGTGATTCCTAATAAAGTTTCTGTGAAGGTGCGGTTAAGGAGAGGTTGCAGTTGGAAGAAAAGTGTGACGACAACGACGACGACGATTACGGTGACACCAGATGAAGGATTGCAATCCCTACGTATCGGCTACAAAAGATCGTCAGGCGATTCAGAGGAGCAACAGAGAAATAAAACCTTCCTGGAGATTCTTTGAAAAGAAAAATAACCTCCTGGTTGTAACTGTTACTCCACTTCATCACACCACGCCGTCACTGATGATCCTCGTACAGGAGAACGCGAGAGAACCAAGTGCTTCAAGATCCGTTTATCTATTATTATTTATTGACATGTTTACTGTGAAAGTAATAATAATAAAACGCATTCCTTCGGACAACTTAAGAGACGAGTAAATTAGAAATCAAGGAAATCACGACCTGGTTCTTGTGGGAATTTTAAATACAGTAAGTTTTAATTCTTCAACTTTGTAAACATTCAACACACACACCGAGTCCTTCAGTGTAACTCGTTCCATTTTGTGAATGAAGAATCCTAACGTGCTTCCCAGTAACACTTCTACAGCACTTGTACTCGTATTTTGTTACGACAGTAAATCCTCGGAGCTGCAGTACTCACGGTTCGGCTGAAGAGTCTCGGCGGCCGCGTGTGGACGAGACGACGGAGAGCCTTGAGTCTGAACCGTACGGCGCACGCCAGCGCCGTCCTGAGCGCCAGAGCCCAGGCCTTACCTCCGTCCATAACTGCACAGAGTCCCTCTTCTGCTCACGGGTATGTGTGTGTCTGTGTGTGAATGCAAAAGACTGTCAGCGTGTCCAAATTCCTCGCATGTCTGACTAAACGGGGAAGCCCAGAGGAAGGGTGAGCTCCGTCCACACTGCGAGATTTCCCTTCCAAAGTCCCCTTTCAGAAAAAGCTGGAGATCCCCATGTTTGCCGGCATCAGCTGACACTGACACACACATACTGTACACGCACACACACATTTCAGGATGGAGCTCTACAGCCGAGATTAAAAGCACCTGTCGTGCGGAGCCAAGCGCCGCTCGGATGTAAGTACGCCCTCCACTCCCCCACTGGGTGCCAAACCAAAGACATGCGTGTGATGCACGGATCAAAACAACAGCGTTCTGAAACCCGAGCACTTCCTCTGCCTCCGCCGCGATTCATTAGCCTCACAAAGCCGCACAAGAATAACAGGAGGCAGCGCTAGCGGTGTCGGCTTTACCTAAAGGGAACACGAAGCCAAGTTCCAGTTCCGCGGCCTTCGCCACCGCATGCGTGGAATTCTGGGAGACGGATTTAGGAAGCGGCTTCGCACAGCGGGTCAGCCAGCGGCCTTGGCGAGCACCGGTGTGTTCCGCTCGCGTGTCACCACACCAGTCACGGTTATTAATTAATCGACAGCGACAACGCAACCTTCCTGCGCTCTTCGTTCTCATTAATTAGAAAGTGTCCGTTTCATTTTCATTTTCTATAATGGAATAGCGTTCTCCAAACCCGGCGGTGTGACGAGGCCGGACGTCCCGGACACGCAGGTGTCCCGTCAGCGCTACGGGGGTTTTATTCGCTACAGCAAGAACGCAAATTTACAGAACAACTTGTACGTGTTTAGTCGAGCTCTCAAACACAACGAGCTACAACAAAAACAAACAAAAAAAACACGACTCGTTTTGCCAGTAAGCTTGTGGATAATCTTAGCTTCATAAAAAACATTTAAGCTAATACTGTAGATTTATCCTTTGATCACTGATGACGTCATCGTTTCTATAGCGACGATAAACACAAGCACCGCCTCATACCATCTAAGACTAATAATAAACTCATTAAAACCTGTTGATATTTAACCAACACAAAGAGATCGCTGGTTATGGAAGGAGTCTCCAGTCTCAGTGCTCTCGCAGGCAGAAAGTGTTTTTTTTTTTTTTTTTTTTTTCCCATGCTTTTTAATGCATGACAAGCTGCACTGTTTGTTTTTTTTTGTCTTGGCTTCAAGAGAAAGAGCTGTGAGAGGCCAGTGCGGACCTGGATTGTGTGTGTGTGTGTGTGTGTGTGTGTGTGTGTGTGTGTGTGCGTGAAGATGAGTTACGCAACACACCGGAACAGCTGTGAGGCGTCCCGGACTCCAGTTACGCCTCTCTGTAAAGGTCAGTCTGTACAAAGGGGTTCGAGGGTTTTTCACTTGATGGCGAGGAAAATGCCTCGAGCTGACGGGGGGGGGAAGGGGGGGATCAGACATTCCGACCTCGGGACACACGAGGGACGACAGACGTCTGCACTGAAGAGACTGAAAGGGGCGTTAACTAATGCGTTAATGATGCTTAAGTTTAAGTTCAAGTTTTATTACCTTGCGCATTTTGAAAGTCACAAAATACTTAATTATTATTATAAGGACTACAGGATCATATGTAAAGATTTGCTCTTAAAAGCTCTAAAAGGACAATATAAATAAACAAAGAATAAATGTTAATCTGTATTAATAATTAATCCGTGTCCATGCTGCATATTTCTACTTGCTTGTTTTACTTGTTTTTATACATTTTTTGTTCTTTCCTTTTTTTTTTTTTTTTTTAAATAAGTTTGTACTGCACTGTATCATTACGTATATAATTAAATATAATTACAACATATCAAATATAGCTGAGCACAAAGTTTGCACACCCTCAGGTTTCTGGGTGGAGGGGACGGGAAAAAAAAAAAAAACACAAAAAAAGGAAGAAAGAAACGTAGGAGGAATTCTCTTCAAGAAAAAAAAAAAAAAGGAAATATGAATCATTTAACTCGACTTAATAAAGCTGGAAGCTCTGCGAAGCTCATCTTAAGGTCTCTCTATAGTTGGCGAGATAATAAAATAAGAACGAAAAAATGAAGTAAGTATCAGAATAACTCATTAAAATGTAGGAGAAACTAAAGACCCGGTTTAAATTGTGTAAAGAAATGAGCTTGGCTTAGAGAGAGAGAGAGAGAGAGAGAGAGGCAAAAAAAGTATACACAGTTCAAGAAAAGAAAAACATGCATAAATATTTTAATACTAAAGCTACTTCTATAAGTTCTATATTAATATATATGATAATTATATGATATTATTAATATTATATTAACATAATGTACATCATCATACTAAGAAAACTTTCTTAGTGAGACACTGGAATAAGTGCATTAGACGAGAAATAAAGCGAATTTTTAATAAAGTCCCGCTTTGACTTGAACACCCCATGGTACTATTGTTTTAAACCCGTGTTGACCTGGATTTCCTTCCCTTAAGTTTGTCATTCGTGATAAAATTAGTATCGAGGTGTGTTTGTAGTTTAATCACAGGACGTTCATAAAAAAAGAAAAATAAAAATTAAGCATGTTTATGCATCTGTTCTTGTTTCCTCTCCTCGTGTCCCAAAGAGGGCGGAGCTAATGCAGACAGATGTAAAGCAAGGTAAGCACAGGAGGAAGTGAAGCCCTCGTGCAAAGCCCTAGATTTCAGTAGCGAGAAGAAAAAAGAAAAAAAAAAGAGAGAGAGAGAGAGAGAGAGGAAGCGATGAAGGCGTAATTTATATCTACATTTCCGAGCCCAGGACAGGAAGATCGATTAACGTAATCAATTATAAGTGAGCTCTACGCGTCACATGGTGCAATCTGCGCCTCCAGCACGAGCTCGATCATGGAAAGAGTCTGAATCATAATTTTGGATCTAAAAATAACCACAAACGTATGTTAAGGTATTGAGAAGAAAAGACTCATGATTCAGATCAAAGGCTGGATGTTTTTTTTTTTATTGGGTTTTTCTCCATTTTCAGATTATTGGGGGGGAAAAAAAAAAAAAAAAAAGCAAAACAAAAACCCTGAGCTGGGCTTTTTTTTTTTTTCCCCATGTTTATATCTCACAGGCAATCAGCTCACTCACACCCGAGACCTTGTGAGCGTAACTGTGTGTATGAGGAGGACAGAGACGGAGGAGTCAGATGTGTGACTCATGAGGAGAAAGTACAGGGTGAATCAGAAGGTCATTCACATTCCACATAAATAAAAGATGGAGGGAAATGACGCGGCTGTGTGACGTCGCACCGACTCCTCCAGCCCGGGGCTTCGCTGTCACAGTCCTGTCTGTATTGGCATGCAGGTGTGTGTGTGTGTGTGTGTGTGTGTGTGTGTGATAGAGTCGCTCTGGAGGACTGCGTCCGATGCTACGTTTATATATTTGACATTCGAGGCGTCCCTGTGTAACACAGCACGATGATAAAGTGATTGATGACTGCAGAGTGTGTGTGTGTGTGTGTGTCTGCTCCTGAGGAGTGTGTGTCTGATAAGCAGAGATTCGCTCGGTAGAGTGGAAACCTTCATGGACTGATATACAATAAAACCACACCTCCTTTAATTAGACCAGCAGGTACAGAGGCCACACCTCCTTTATTTAAACTAGCATGTATAAAGGCCACACCTACTTTGCTTAGATTGACAGGTACAGACCCTATGCATCCTTCACGGTAAGTCACATGGACTACGGTCACGCCTCCTTCATATGGGCTGTAAAAAGTAAAAGCCACACCTCCTTCACTCTTACAAGCACAAAGGCCACACCCCCTTCATTTTATAAGCACAAAAACCACACCTCCTTCATTTTATATGCACAAAGGCCACACCGTCTTTATTTTAGAAGCACAAAGGTCACACCTTCACCGTCACATGCACAAAAGCCACACCTCCTTTATTCTATAAACACAAAGGCCACGCCTCCTTCACAGTCACATGCACAAAAGCTACACCTTTAATTTTCTAAGAACAAAGCCACACCCTTCTTTTTTATAAGCACAAAAGGCCACACCTCATTCACTTTCAAATACAAAAGCCACACCCCCTTTATTTTATAAACAAAGGCCACACCTCCAATTTTATGAACAAGAGCCACACCCACTTTATTTTCTAAACAAAGGCCACATCTTTATTTTTTAAGCACAAAAGGTCACAGCTGCATATTTATGCACAAAAGCCACACCCCCTTTATTTTATAAACACAAAGGCCACACCTTCTTTATTTTATAAACACAAAGGCCACATCCCATTCATTTTTTGAAGCCCAAAGGCCACACCTCCTTTATTTTATAAACACGAAGGCCACACCTCCTTTATTTTATAAACAAAGGCCACACCTCATTCATTTTTTGAAGCCCAAAGGCCACACCTCCTTTGCTGTCACAAGCACAAAGGCCACACCCCCTTCGCTATGACTGTCGGACAAAAGCCTCATTGATCGTCATCAACATTCTCAGACACCTTCATTAAACCGGACTTTATAAAAGGCCAAAGAGTTTCTTCAGTGTTCACTTCCAGTTTCATTTCCCAGAATTCCGCCTTCATATCTTCCATTACCGTCACTGTCAGCTGCAAAATATCCTGAAACAAATAATGATACACTGTCCACATGGGTTAAGAAACATCTCATTACTGTAAACGTTCTCTGAAGTCTGTTCATAAAGAACTTCACTCTGCGCTTCAGCGACACACAATAGAGCCGCTCGGGACGGAGAGAGAATGTTTGCTAATTACCGCGTGTCCATCATGAGAACCGACGCAGAGACAGTGGATCTGATGCCAACGAGCACCATGACAACGTCCGTCCAACTTTCATCAAGTCGAGTAAAAGAGAGAGAGAGAGAGAGAGAGAGAGAGAGTGTGTGAAAGGACGCGGCGTGGGGGGGTAATGAGTGCTGGTTCGGATAGTGCGACTGTTCTTTGTTTTGTTTTTTTTGTTTTTTTACAAGTTCATCAATGTGGTTCTTCATGCTGGACGATTCAGGATCCCTGTGTCAGAGAAACGTCCCCTGAGGAGGGGCATCACGGCGTCCAGTGCTCTGCTGTAACCTCTGCGTCCTGTCCCGTCGTTCAGTTTGATTCATCGTTTCATCCACGTTTCGTCAAGAAAGAAATAGATAATTTGACAGAATCGACAGGGAGGAAGCAGTCCCCCGAGAGGCGCAAGGTTCAAGGCAGATGTATATAAAAATCGAGATTTCAGGAAAACACGAAAAAGTGAAAAGCCTACCCGGGAGAATTTCTGCCTGAAGCGTGAAGGAAACATCTTCAGCATCTTCATGTCTTCATGTCAGCGCCGCAGCCGGCCGGGAACGAGACCCGCAGACAGTAACAGGCTAGACGCTGAGGCAGCCTGGCAGAAGCCACTCCGCGCCATGTGCGCACACACACACATACACACACACATACACACACACACACTACACAAAAGAAACTGCAGAGGAAGGGCCTGCCCAGGAAAGGCCTCGAGCTGCTGGTCAGCGCTGAGATTAGAGCATGTCCTGTCCTTGTTCCCCTGGCAACATCTGCACAGGAAGAGGCACAGCTGTTTCGGAGAGCGCATCTCGGTCGTCCTCGAAAGGTTTCCACTACCTCACACACACACACAACCTTCGAATCCTGAACATGGACTCAGTGGGATTTATGGGAATGCAAAAAAAAAAACAAAAAAAAAAGTGGGCGTGTTTCTAGATATGAGTCGAAAAAAAAGCTAAAAGCTCTTTCGAAGAACTTTATGGTGTTGAGATCGTGATTCATCAAAACAAGGTAAGATGAAACATTTAAATAAATGAGCATTAAACACTTCTGGTGTTTTGTTTGCTTTCCGAGTACACGAGGATGTCTGTCGGAAGACTCGGCTCCTCATGGTTTCCTGTCAGTTGCGCGAGAGCGGAGGTGCACTTCCTGCTCGATGCAGTTTATGCTGAATGGACAGAACACCATCTCGACGAGCCTCGGCCGGAACGACGCCGCTTTCCTTTCTCTCCGTCACTGTCCACCTAGATGGATGAACTCGGCAGGACATCGTGTAGCGGCCTTTAAAAGGGAGAGACATTAGAATAAAGAAGGTTTGATTCCTCAGGATGTGATGTGCAGCTTCCCAAACCTCGTCCTTTAAAGTCACATGACTGCTTGGGTCACTGCACAGAGGGGCGTTCTTTTTTTAATTTTTTTTCCCCAGCTTTACTCATAATTGTGAAAGCTGGGCAGAAATGTGTCATGGTAGTGGTATGTGGATTTCCAGACAAACCAGTAGAGGAAACAATGATCCTCAGTGTGTGTGCTATTTAATTGAATTAAAAGTTCTACGCAGATCCGTCTTAACAGAGGACATCTGAAGAGGAAGGGGACGCTTCCTCTAAAATCACTAATCTCTCCATGAAACCTCTGATCTACTGTATGTACTCGTGTAATCCCATTTTTCCTGGGAAACAAAAACAATTTTGTTTGCTACTGGCAACGTATAAGAAGCTGGCCTCTTCCACATTCCTGGACTGATCTCGGTTCACCAGGTTCAGAAGGTGGAGGCGGATTTGTTCCAACAGCTCACTTGACTTCCTGCGCGGAGTGAAAGATCACGGGACATTCCCCGGGGGCATTGCGGTCCTCAAAGGGCACTCAGGAAGCCTGGTGCCCCCCGATGGAGGCATTACATCATCCTAATGATTTGACCCCCTGCTGCCCCCGAAAAAACATCTACTTACACACGGGCACGGAGCCAGAACGCTTCCATCATTCTGCTTCATTCCGAATGAGCATCAGCTCAGGAAACAGCACGATGCCAAATGCGGGGAACGTGATCGGATCTAACGGGAGCCTCGGCGTCCGAGTCGGGGATTCCTGCTCCAGGTTCAGACCTTTGCGTTTTTGATTAGCAGCGCTCTCGTGAGCGCGACCTTCATCGAGGCACAGAGGACTACGCTTGCTTAGTCATGCTGACGCAACCCGTACGGGGCGGCCAGAGAGAAAAAACAGCAGCGGTTCCTCCTGGCGCTCTCTTTCTCTCCCTGTCTCAGGAGAACGATTTCACCAGCCAGTCTTTTCCTTTTTAAAAAAAAATAAATTTATTTAAGATGCAGATGACAGATGCTGCTGTCTGTCACGTACAGAAACACAGAATCACGGCAGGTAAACTGGGTCGTTTCCGAAAGACAAGACGTCGTCTCGTCCTGGTTTCACATCATCTCGTTCATCCAGCTCGAGATCTGGCAGGATTTTCTATCCCTCCCTTTTCAATTATATTCATCTCTCCCTTTCCCCCCTTATGTCTCAGAAATGACCCCTCAGGAGAGCTGGGTCTCTTTTCCTCTTTTTCCTTTTCTGAGAGTCCTCACCTTTAGAAAGGTACGAGGTTATAAGGCTCCTAAACTAATGGCTGCCTGCGCTCGATCCTTATTCACGCCGTCACTGAGCTGGGGGAAGAAAAAAAAAAAAAAACTTGCCGGCACGGTCAGAGTCGTGCTCCCACTCCTATTCAGGCGAAAACAAAGGAGAGAGTTTAACCCGCTGCCTCGACTCAATTCCTCCCCCCCCACCCTTGTGCAGTCACCACCGTTGCCGTGACACACACCCACACGTAGGCGCTCTCGGCGTCTCTCTCTCACTCTCTCAAAGGCGCACATAAAAGCCCCGGCGCTTTGTGACCCGCCAGCGTGGGACGTTTGAAGAGGGGACCTCGCCGTCCCCGCCGTGGAACGTTTAGCCGATGACCTTATTTTGTAGATGAAGATGTGAGCCCTGAGTGTGCTTTCATGTTCCAGGATGAATAACGCGTCTCGGCGTCTCCTGAAAGACGCTTACGTGCGATCGTCTCTCCCGATCCTGTGCGATCACGATGCGTCCTGTTCATTCCGGAGGAAATGTCGATGAGACGGAGGTTGTATTTTTAGGGTGTCCACCTAAATAGAAAACATGGCACCACCTCGTGATAACTAGGTGGCTCCTCGAGACGCCGGGTTTTGAGAGACGGGATGAAATGACGTGTATAAAACCGTGTTTAAAGTTTGTGTTTTTGGTTTGTTTTTCCTTCCCTTTATATCGACTTCATTTTTAAATCCTGGAGTGAGAATTAGGTAGGAGGGGGAGAAGCTTACCTCACAGCAGTTCTCAAAATGCGGCCAAAGTACACCAGAACACAAGCGCGAAAAGCTTAAAGCCTTTATCCCTGGAATTTAATATCGTACACTCAAAGTTAATTGGTTATTAAAATCGCCTTCAACTCGTCCGGGGTGAAAAACACTGGACATAAAACGCAGACGTTTAAAAAGTCAGCAATGTGTATTGTCTTGTTTTTTTAAGCCTAGATGAAACTAGTTATAAAAAAAAGACCTTATGGATTAAAGAAATATCCCAGTTAGGTCTAAAAACGCTACAACATTAAAGGTCTAGTATTTTACTGCTCCTTTGACTTTTAAGATACTGTATCATATGTCTCAAAGTCATTTTTTTATATCATACCTCAAACTCCTTTTATTTATATACGCTCCTTCTCCAAACGCACCGTTTCAGTGTCTATGTAAATGAGGTACTGAGGAGCCACGCCCCCAGAGGAACAGCAGAGCTGAGCAATAAGTTGGGGGAAGGGATCTTCTAATATGAGGTCACAACAGGGGAAGAAAATAAATCTCACTGGCTTGTTTAAACCCCCGTAAAGAAACGAAACGCAAACACATGCATACATTCTGGAGATCCATGTTAATGTCTAATAACGACTAAAAGGGCATAAGTTTTGCATAATAGGTCCTTTAAACTAAACACTGTGTCCTAAAAACTAAACATTATTGACATTTTATTTAAGTGTGTTCTGGCAGCTTTAATGTCTTTTTCTTCAGGTAAATTTGTGCTCTAAATGTGAAAATTTTCTCTTTTTAGCCACATCGGACCTGGTGCAAGTTTTACACCGGATGCGCTTCCTGTCGCGGTACTGCCTGAAGAGGTTGGGTTTGTATGGGAAGTGGGGTTAAGTGTCTCGTTCAAGGACCCAACAGTGGCAACCCGGCAGTGGTGGGGCTCGAACCTCTGACCCTCTGGTCAGCAACCCAGAGCCTCGACCGCCTGAGCCACCTCTTCCTCATGAAATAATACATAAAAAAAATAAAAAAAATCCAAATGATCTATTATTAGAGACAACTATAATGTATAACTATGGACATTACGTTTAGACATTATGGAGGATAATACAATAAATAGCTTTTTTAATGACACAATGAGTCTATAAATAATTGCAAATATTATGTAAAATATTTAAATCGTGAATATTGTAAAAACGTTTCGTTTCACCGTGAACTCAACTGTACACCTGGTTGAAAGCCTATTTGACTCGACTTGACAATTTACAAAAAGCAGGAAAGAAAATCAAAGTATTAAAAAAATCAGTTTGTAATAATAATAATAATGATAATAATAATAATAAATGAAACAAGATATCAAAAAATATTGCAGAAAAAGCACATCTTTTGACATTGTTTATAGAAAAAATAATAAATCAGCACTTTATATTATATAGAATATATACATGATTGACACAGTCAATTTTTTTTCTACCTTATAGTGTCATTTTTTTTTTTGTTTCCACATACACGACACATATTTACAAAGTCAGCCAAAAAATTTATACACACATCAGGAAAAATAGTACGATATTATTAATATTATATTATTATAATATACATCATACTATTACCATATATATCAGTATACTGTATAACGTATAGCAATAGATTTAGTATTAAAATATTTGTACAAGTGTGTATACATTTTGAGACGTTGTGCAGGAGATTTAATATAAAAGAATTAATACAAACTAAAAGAATTTTGGAAACTTTTGTTTTGAGCGTGGCGATTCAGAAACCCTTCTTGTTCATGTTCTTCTGTCTCTTGTGAAGAAATAAAGACGTTCTGTGGTTTTAAACATACTGGCTCTAAAGACTAACAGCACTCAAAAACTCCTGCTGATCCCTCCGGAATAAAGGAGAGAGAGAGAGAGAGAGAGAGAGAGAGAGAGAGAGAGGGAGGAACGGTAAGGCGGTGGCGTATCGATCGCGGCCGCTGCGGCGTATCAGTTCGAGGGGTTACTTCCTGAAGATGGTGACGTCGACGTAAAACGGGATCATCCGACCCGCTAAACGTCTCAGACTTTAGAGCATATGGACGCCGACTTGGAGGCTATTAGGGACTTGATTTCGCAGCATATGGCAGCAGATCGTTTAGCTCTCGACTGATGATGGACAGCCTCGGGGAGAGGGGGGGAGGGGGGGGATGTGGGGTGGACTGGACTCATGGGAACTCCTTTGGGAACAGAGATGGACGAGGAGATGTACTGAATTAGTCTCTCACACACACACACACACACACACACACACACACACACACACACACACACACACACACACACACACACACACACGAAACACCAAGCTGCAAGACTGACTTAATGACAACCCTGGAGTTCCTCGTTTTTTAATCTTAGCTGAGAATTTCTAAATATTTATATAACTTGTTTTTTTTCCTCCCCCCCGAATATGAAGGCGTGCGGGCAGGGTGCGGATCGGATCGCACGTCAGAACCTGCCCGTCAACCGGGCTCTTGTACGTACGGTGGCATTTCGAGCACGTGTGGGTTTGAAAAATGTCAGCGTGCGTCATGTATTTAACTTTATATCAGGAGTGTGCGCGTGTGTGTGTGTGTGTGTGTGTGTGTGTGTGTGCTTATTGAAATAATCTGAAGTAAACTTTTATCAGTGTAGTTTGACTTGAGTATGAAGTTTCTCCATAGTTTTTAAAACAATAAAACAAACAATAATAATAATAATAATAATCGTGGACCTACAAGCATGTAAATAAACTTGTAAATTTCTGTTATTGAATTACAAGCCATTTTTTTTGTATGTATGTTTTTCCAGGACAAACTTGTATTTATGGTCTTTTTTCTTAAGGCATAAGATAAGATTTCTGCGGTTTGGCATCCACCAGAATTACATGTGTGTGTTATTGTTAAAAATTATTTCTATTATTATTATTATTTATACTTTTTATTCTGAAAATGACCCCCCCCCC
>JAQMYL010000019.1:19919195-19934267 GCA_030014365.1 Clarias pachynema
GTGTGTGTGTGTGTGTGTGTGTGTGTGTGTGTGTGTGTGTGTGTGTGTGTGTGTGTGTGTGTGTGTGAAAGAAAGAGAGAGAGAGAGAGAGAGAGAGAGAGAGAGAGAAATAAAGCTTAACTTGACACATTAATGTTCACTATATACGTATGCCAAGTGTGTGTGGGTGTGTGTGTGTGTGTGTGTGTGTGAGAGAGTGTGTGTGTGTGTGTGTGTGTGTGTGTGTGTATGTTTACCTTCAGTTCCCTATTTACACTAACTGTATTGTAAATTTGTGTGTTTGTGCCGTTAACCCAATTTTATCCCGTTAGCATGAAAGTTTATTATATATGCTAACTGTAGTGTGTGTGTGTGTGTGTGTGTGTGTGTGTGTGTAAGCACTGTACAGTATGAAGACTCGTCTCCACGAGTATATCCAGTAATGATGGTGTCCGTGTCCTCAGCAGAGTTGATTAGTTTCCCGGGTTTAAGTGCAGATTATTTCCAGGGTGGAGTTTTAGCTTTAAGACTTTGAGAAGCCCCGAACGCTGTGTCTCAGCCCTGCTGCTGCCGCTGCTGCTGGATTCTCGCCAAACCTAATCAGATTAAAACGGTGCGTGTCTCTCTTTTTCTCCCTCGCGCTCGTACGCCACACTGCCTCGTGGAGTCCTACACCGAGCAGTGGATCTGAGACAACAAATTGCTTTCAGTTGAGCCTAAGGAGACGCCAGTGTAAAGAAAATCAAAGGTTGTTCAGTCAGATTATTTTTTCCTTCACCGGAGTGAGCATGCTTTCCTTCAGAACAAGGCATCAGGTTTTTTGCATCTGTGACCAGAGCACAGTGTACTGTAGCTCACTATCAAAAGAGTAAGCGTAGCGCTAAAGTCGAAAATGTGACGCAATTTCATTAGCATCGCGTTAAATTCACACTGGGTTTTTTCAAACAAAAATGTTAATTTTGATTTACAAAATGTTGAAAAAGTGCTCAGATGGTCATTCTGCGGATCTCGCTTAACCACAATGTATGTGACGATGGATGTGCTAGCTATCTTGCTAAATTGGCCAATGTTAGCGACAAATCAAGTTTACTATAATACATTATTTCTTTTTATTTATTTGTTTGTTTATTAATTAAATTTACAAGTTTATCGGGGGTTAAATAAACAATTGAAACTGCGATGATGTGCTTGACACTTGTCATGTGCTAGAAACAACCAGTTAGCTCTTTGAGGTGAGGGGTTAGGGGTGCGACTAATTTTCATATTTATGAAATATGAAAATACTCCAAGGTAAAGATGTAGAGATCTGAATTTTCCTGGGCTGTAAATATAAATGCTTATAAAACAACTGATTAAATAAATTAATGAATTAATTAAAATTTATTATTAATGTACATGTATTATTTATATTTAATGGCATAAACTGATAATATTTACATGTTACCTTTAGGAATTTCAGCATAACAGATGCTACATTTTGTGAACCTATTAAAAGTTTGGCTTTTATCAGCATTTTATTTTGCAGTACTGTAACTACTGTGTATTAATAGTTAATTATCTAGTAATAAATGTGTAATATTTAGTTTGCTCTTTCAATACTCAAGTACAGATTATTAGTTATTGCAGCCATTTCTATTGTCACAATGCAATCATTTATTTCATGAATATTATTGAATTGATATTAATATGCAGATTTACAAGATGGCTGCTCTATCCAAATTTTTAATTATGAGATTATTAGCAGGGGAAGATTATTTTCGTTTCAGTGTGTTAGTAAATGAGGTATTGCTGAGCCACACCCCTCCTTAGATCAGCAGAAACATGAAACAAGCTGGGGGAGGAGCTCTTCTTATATGAGGTCACAATAGGGGGGAAATGTTCAGTAGAAATATGGGTAAAAAGTGGGGAAAGTTTTTTTCTCTCTCTCAATTTGTACGACACACACACACACACACACACACACACATTTTATGTACTGTGCTTTTTATTGGCAGAATAAACAAAACATATATAATATGGAGAGGATTCATAAAAATTCCTACATCTAGATGAAATGTAAAATTAAATATAGAAAAAGTTTAAACAAACTTGATTATCTCACATTTGTTTTTGATTCCCTGAAAAAGAGAAATATTTTAAATTTACTGTACAGTGCAAAAACTCATTTATTCATAGTAAAAAGAAATTAAATGATGTAGATTAAATTAAAGAAATTAGAACAGATGGGACAAATAGGACAGGCTGCAAAGTGTCGAAAGATACAATTAAAAACTGGATTGTTTATGTAACAACAACAGCAGCGACCTCATTTCCCCTCCCGTCTGTTCCAACCACTCAGCATTCAGCATCACCAGTATACTAATCACCGGCCTGATCATCTGTCATCATCTGTACCTGTTTCTCACTGGTTCATGTCTTACGTTAGATGTTTTTATGCTTTAATGATTCATAGGTCACTGTGTGGCTTAACAAACAGAAAACATTCCTTGGGAACTGTTCAGGTACAGGGACTGGACTGAAAATAATGAGAGAAGAAAACGTCCTTCAGGAAGCCTGGAGAACTTTTCCTCAGTCTGGCTCTTTTAAAGCAAACTATTAAGAAATGAAGGGGGTCAAGACTTTTGCATGGCACTGTAGCCATATTTAATATAGATTTTATTTCGCAATATAATCATTAAATTCTAGATAAATATTAAATAATGATATATGCTGATGTAATGCTATGTGAAGTTTTATTTTATCTTTTACATAATCATGGTTTACATTATTATCTGTTAAATAAGAATAATTATTGCATGCTGGGAAATTCTGTCATACACAATGAATATTTTTACTTTGCACTGCACTTTATATTCCAATACTTCAATCTGAATCTATTACTTAGTTGGATAAGACTAAGAGCTGCCAGAGCTAATATTTGGCAGGATAAAAAAAATAAAATCCATCAAAAAGTATAGTCTAAATCATTCTAGCATGAAGACCTGAAGAAAATGTAATTTGACCTGACAATTTTTCCGCCTGAACATTGCGTGTGTGGGTTGCGACGTTCGGAGGCTGTTTTCTGATGATCCCGCTGCATAAAGGCTTAAGTGAAGTTCAGAGACGAGCTTTGGGGACTGACCTGGATCCTTCAGCCTGAATTAAGTTAGCCATGGTGACATTCGGGGGGTTTTGATGGCTTCACTCGAATTTCCCTTACTGTATTGTGAAAGCTTTTCTAAAAGTCCTGCGTGCCACATTAGCAGCAAAGCTATCTCGCTCGCTCAGAGCCAGGAATCTGCAGAGCTGCAAAGTGGACTTAATAGTGAAAAATACAATCCCTATTTGCATTGAAAGCTATAATAATTGAAATAGAGCGAGAAAAAGAGGTGGCATGAGGTGGATGAGTCCTCTTCTAAATTTCGTAAGCGGATTGGTTTTGATTTAAAATTGTAGAAATCAGTGATGTCGTGGTGGAGGTTTGGAGGTTACAGAAGACAAGACAGCATGGATTAGTATTGATGTTTACTGAAATGTCGATCTGTAGCCATTGCTAAATCTTAATCTAAAGATAACGATGTTAAATGTTAATCACTGTTTAATCATTTGTAGCATTGGTGTTAGCTTTAATTCTTGATTATAGACCTATTTAATTATTTTTGGTCGTTGAACTCAAAGCATTCTCGATTGACACCTCACATCAAATCAGGCATGAAGTCTCATTCTTCTTCATTCTCATCAATATTTTCAGATTCCTGATTCAATAACTTCCATTTTGATATCAGGTTTATTACTGTATCATGTCCGGTTCCTAAACTTTAATTACAACTGTGGTATCCGGCTTGTATAGCGGTCTATATAGTGCTTTAAAACAATAGTTATAGGATTAAAACTTTCTCGATTGTGCAGAAGGATTAGGAAGACAAAGTATTTATCAAATTATTTTTTTTAATATATAAAAAAGATTTGATGAATGATTTGACACATTTCACTTTTCAACCTGTACGACTTAATACCTGACTTGATAAATCACATCTTGTCTCTGAGATTAAAATCCTGAGCTCCAGGCAAAATGCACACAGGTTCCAATCCAGATCTCTGATTATTTTTATTATTATTATAATAATAAGACCTCGTCTGCGGCCCCGGCTGCAATTCTTTCCCAGTTTAAATCCTTAGGCCTTATACTAAACCTCATGAATACGTCCAGCACGACAAGGATCACTTCATACTCTTTAAAATAAAAGAGAGTTTTTTAAGAGTCCTCTATGTAATTAACTTGCTTTCTGACTGGGAAGTCCTAAATATTCCAACAGAGAACCTGAAGGACTGAAGAACCCTCACGCTGCATTCACACCGGAGTCTCTCAGACCACTCTGTGCTGGAGGCCAGTGGGTGGTCTTGTTTTTATATAATGAGCTAGGTACATCAGCAGCTTTCTTTTAACAAACTACATCAGGTATCAGCGTTTCCTCACTCGCCTGTCTTTTTTTTTTTTCCTCTTGAAGTTAATAAGACAAAAAAGCACCAAAAATGTAGCCGGTAATGTTACAGAGAAAATGCGAAAGTTTTTTTTTCTCCTGATAATAAAAAACTTGAAACGGAATGTATTGAGACAAAAGTGAAATACAATATTTTTAATAACTTTATAATTTTTTTTAAAATAATGACAATCATGATCATAAGAATAATTTGTTATTTGATGCTATAAGCAGTATGGTGGCGTGGTGGTTAGCACTGTCGCCCCGCACCTCCAGGTTTCAGGTTCGAAATCTCCTGGGATCGGATACAGGATAAGCGGTATTAAAAATAAATTCATCAATGAGATTCCTAAACAACAATCAGTATTTATTATGAAGTCGTTTATTCCTTAAAACCTGCTGGATCTGGCTGGGCACAGAGTCAAAAAGACATCTGCAGCACTCTGGTGTCACTCGCTCAGCTGTGCCTGCTTGAGAATCATATGCCGGAGAAATTCACTTGAGCATTCCCTGGTTTTAGGCATTTTAGTGCAGAGATGGAAACCCCGGCTTTAGAAAGTAAACGTTCTTCCACTTCTTTGTTCCAAATGATTCTAATGAGCACAACACTTCAGACGAATAGGCTTGAACTAATTAGTGACATCGCCTGTTTCGTGAGATCCCCGGGAGAACTTTAATACATGGCGTATGCTGTGTTAATACTTTTGACCACCCCAAATATTCAAATATATTATATAAAGTAATCTGTCTCCAGTTGTCGTATATATTCTACTATAAAACATTCCAGATCAGCAGATGATCAGCTTCAGTGCTCACAGAAACCTGAATAAGAGACTGTCAGTTCACATGATGGAACATAAGTGCAAAGTTGCCGGTTGCTAAAAACTAGAACTGAGAAAAGTGTTATATAAAGCACAGTTTGAACCTGTATACAGAGAGTACAGCTGTCAGGAGAGTGCAGCCGTACTGAACGGGCCAAACAATCAAACCTTGTAAGATATTATGCTGTGGCAGTCAGGCATTATTCTCTGACAATACAGACTTGGAGCTTTCAGTACGCGGGCTACAGAGCCGTCTGGATGCTAATAGCAAACAGCTTGAAGTGTTTCTCTATTCCATTCCATGTCGCCGTAAAACCTCTGGACGTCCTTCGAGTCAGGATATCTACAAGATCAAATCACGTGTGTCACAGTCACAGCTTATAATACCGTCCACAAACACGCGTTTAGAAAATGTTTTCATGATGAACTAGATTGATGATAACCAGCAGCACCAACAAGCTTGTCTTTTGGGACGCAGGGTAACTCAGTCAGTCTGGGGAAAAAAAACACTCTCCTAAAATAGGATATTCAAGCTCAAGGGATATTACACAATATCAGCACTGAAAATGAGACACCCGCTTGCATTGCAATAACAGACAACTCGTTTCTGTTCCCTCGTACCATCTGCTTTTTAAAAAAAAAAAGTTCTGACAGTCATTACTCAAAATGATGAAACAATGAGCTGTTTCTGAAAAAAAGAAGAAGAAAGAAATAAGTAAATAGCTGAGAATAAAAAAGGCCAACACATCTAAATCGGTTGCTGACACGAGTCAGGAAGCAAAGCTCCAGCTGCTCAACCTGCCACTATATTGACTTATGCTAAATCTATTCTATTGTTTAGCTGCGTGTCCATTCTACCGGGAGCGTGATTGCAACACGCTGCTTACAGGATCTGTTAAAAGTAGTAAATAACGTCATTATTTTCACCACTCACACCCCCCCACGCACACATAATGAACACAGTTTATGCATGTAAGGCATTGCTAGTGTGAGCTATAACTGACCTAATGTGGTTCAGATTGAAAGAAATCTGATTCTTTTGTTAATAAACAGATGTCTGATATTGATTAAAAACTGTTTCTTCTGCATGTGTTTACTTAAAATATGGATTTTAATACACTATCATGCATTATGTTTTTTTTTTGTTTGCATTAATTTAAAGCATTATTAAATAACTAAAAGAGATGACCACAAAGCAAAAATGTATAAATGTATTTATTTATTCTTTTATTCACAGAAATCTACATAGACATCTCACAATAATTTTTGTTTGAAACAATAGTTTTGCTTTACTGTACACTTAAGCATTTGTATATTGCATGTATTAATATAAAATTGGAATACAGACTAAAAGTACATTTTATACATATACAACAAACAGTCCATTACATTCTGGTGAAATGTGAGTGTGAGTTACATTCTGTTATTCTGAGTTGATTAAATAAATAAATAAATAAATAAATAAATAAATGACTAATTGAATTAAAAAAAAAAAAAACATTCCCTGCTTTTTATGCTTTTTCTCTTAGTTCAAACAAGCCAAATAGATTGTCCCCCTAATGTGACCTCATAGAAGGTCTTCTCCTCTGGCTGGTTATTCACATAGACACTGTAATGGTGCATTTGGAGGAGGAGTGAAATAAGAGGTATAAAAATGTGTTATCTGATGTGTGTTTGTGCTGAAACATTAACACACACTTTGGGGAAGCTCTGACAACTGTACACCCTAGTGCACTACAGTACCTTTCCATTTTATGCTATTTGGGATTCAACCCGAGAGCCTTGGAAGTTAATTCAGCTAATACATTCTAAAGCGGAGAGCAATTTCCGATATTTACAGGACTGTCCACCACCTGCGCAGTTTATTCTCCTTGCGTTTTTCTACATAGAACCAGTAAAAAATTTTAAACTACTTTGATCCCTGAAACATGGTGGTATGTAGTACACATAGTAAACATACTGTACTGTATATAGAATAGTATTTAGTGTGGTATGTACAGTAGTATATAGTACAATATAGTGCAGTGTTAGTATATAGTGTTAGTGTATAGTATGCAGTATACATTAATATAGAGTATACATTTTCATTTATTGCATAACCACCAACTACAGTGTCACTTTATACTATAATGTGTGCATGTGTATATATGTGTGTTGGTGAGAGCAGTGATCCTTGGTAATTGAAGAACAGGCCTGTCACTGGTGACCTGCAGGAGGCCAGGGATGAAATGTATTCCATTTTCTCCGGTTGGTGTCGGGATTGACAGCCTGCTGAGGCCCGGCTCTGACAGGCAGCAACGAGAAGTCGCCCTGTTGATTCCTGGCTCTGTTCCTGCACATTTCAGCTTCCACCATCTCTCTCTCTCTCTCACCTGCAGTACGACGACTCACACAGGTCCTGCCCTCCACACACACACACACACACACCCTCTCACACAATTTCTCTACAGTATAACACCATCCACATCATCGCGCCATGATCTTCTCTCTAGGAATTTTTTCAGACACACTCACACATAACAGACGGCTCAGATATTTTGATTCAATTTCAGGTTCATGTCGTGTCACGTTCCATTTGGTTCCAACCTCAGGACTCTCCACAGAGCTGAAACGCTAATAAGGACCTGGAACACGTGCAGTCTGAGTGTGTTTTAATATTCATTTCGCCCGCTCTCAGGAGTAATCCTCTTGGAGTGTAAAAACATCCACAGTTATCCCTCCTGCAGCAGCACGACATCAAGAGAAGATTAATGCATTCAAAGCCCTTACTTTCTGACCTTTGTGTCGTCCCTCTGATTTGTCCTGATTTGGTTGAAAATCTGATCCAGTCGTAGAAAAGCAGATTATGATGTATTAGGCTCTTTTTAGACTGAACTAGTTTAATACCACATTTGCATTGAAAGTGTGGCGCAGGCAGACGACGGAGAAATAAAACAAACATCAGAAACAAAGGGCAAAGCAATTCAGTGATTAAATTAGACCCTGGAGAATTAGACACGAATAGACTACTTTAAAATGGATGACCCTGCATTTATTAACAAAAGAGCGGATTGTTAGTTTAATTCATTTGCCAGCAGTGACCAGAGACGGCGGCTCACGTCTGCAACTGAAAGTCCTAAAAATGGATTTTAAATTACAGATAATTATCAAACAGTGGTCACATGAAGCAGCTCGGTTTGTGAGCTTAGCATATAGACAGTAAATCTCCCATAAACATGTCATGTTGCAGAATAAAAAGAATAATAACAATGGTAATGTTTAAGTTGTTTAAATAGTTTTAAAGCTATTTGCATTTGGATGAAAATAGAAATGTTAAGTCAATTAATGTTCCTTAATTGACTTAACTGTTCCTAAGCTAACATCTGCTAGCAATTAAAATGTAATAATAAATAAATAAATAAATAAATTTAAAGATTGTTATCTACTGGCTTGCTAGCAAACATGGCTAGTGTTGCACACAGTGTGCCTAATATTAGCTAAAAAAAATTTTTTTTACACAATATGAAAGCATAGTGTACTTCTGTAAACCTGCTTTTAGCTTGAATGTCACCTAATGTTAGCTATCGTGCTAGCAAATTTACACAATGTAATAGCCTACTCTACTATTGGTAAGCAAAATCAAACAGTTAGGCTGCTAACAAACAAAATCAAACAGTTAGGCTACTTTCATTCACAATTTAATTACTTAGTTAATTACCCAGTGCTGCATGTTTAGTTAACTGTTATGTTAAACGATGTTGTAGCATACGGCTAGACAACTTGCCAAAGATATGGATTGATACTTTATTGAACGTAGTAATAAACCTGATGCTAGTTAGCTTGTTAGCGAACTTGGCTACTAGTGTACCAATATAACAGACAACTAATGTTGTACACAATATTATAACTTAAATGTTTACTAGACTGTAAGAAACTTTACAAACTAGCAATCTACATGCTAGTTCACACAAAGTAATATGTAATCTATAGTTTGGTAGCTTATTAGCCAAATTAGCTGCTTGTGCATATATTTGTGTAGGATAGTAATGTTAGCTTGCTTGCTAATACCTATGGCTATTAGTGTACAAAACATTTACAGATAGATAAATGTTATTGAGCTAGTTATGATTTTGATGATGATGATGATAAAATAACCTAACATCTTTATTAGCATGCTAAGAAATCTAGGTTCAATTACATAATTCCTGGTCCGGAATAGGCAGGTTGTGGTCAAACTTGGCTAGCTCGCTCACTCACTCACTTATCTTCTATACCGCTTTATACTGTATTCAGGGTCGTGGGGACCTGGAGCCTTTCCCAGGAGGGTTAGGGCACGAGGCGGGGTACACCCTGGACAGGGTGCCAAACCATTGCAGGGCACACACACATACACACACTCACCCATTCACACACTACGGGCAAGTTGGCTAGCTTGCTTGTAGTTGATATTAAGATAGAGTAAGGAGGATATAACATTGGCAGTTACTTCAAAGCCAAAGTTTAGCAATAAACAAGTAAAATGGTCTGACATTTATAATTATGTCTTTAGATATTTTATTAAATTTGTGAATAATTAGATCAGATATTTATTGAGAGCAATGATATATTTATACTGTTATTAAGCATTCTGATACTTGTTAGTGAATAATCAATCTAATATTAGTGATTAAAATAAGTATTTAAGAAAAAAAGAGAGGATATAGAAAGATTTATGTTTACGCCTTGTTTAAGCTAAGTACTTCTTTCATCATGAGATCAGATAAAGATTTTTGTCATTTTTTATTATTTTTAATGTTTTGTCTTAAAATGCACGTTAAAACGCGTGTTAAAATTCACTTATACCACTTCAGCGCTGGTTTTTTAGCGGTGAAAATATGAACTAATCCCAGTAAGAATATTCAGTTTAGCTTTTCTAATTAATATCTATTGGTGCAGGTGTTTATTTACATTGAGACAGTAGCGCATTAGTAGATTATTTTAAAGTAGATTATTAAATCCGACACATAACTGTTCATAATATCGCTTTTACTCAACATTTAGAGTTCACATACTGTATGGTGCAGGATATACTTCAAACAGATATTCACTGTAGGTACTGCCAAAGTTTCATTAAATTCTGTCATTTTTGCGTGATGCTGTGGCAAAATCTGGCTGGACAGACATACAGCCATACAGACAGAAATTTTTCTGAGACTGGTTTTGGGTCCTCCAATGTATGAAACATAAAGATATCATTGAAAGAGTGAGTTCTAATCAATGTACAGAAAAAAAACCCCTTTCTTTTATTTATATAGATTAGGGAAGGAAAACATTGCATCTCATCTCGTCTCATCATGTCCGTATTTGAGAGTTTATTGAAAGCTGCAGACTAAAAACAGTAAAAAAAAAAAAAAAAAAAAAACCTTGATTGAATTTATGCATCTGTCTTTTCATGTAGTCATAGCAATGAATAAAATTAACTCAGCAGAGGTGTTAAATCAAATATATGATAAATGAACATATAAAAACTATCTTTTTTTATTTTTTTACTCGAACAATGAGTGTGAAGCTTAGAGAGAATGACATTCATGAGTTGAGGTACCTTACATTCTAAGGTCAATGAAAGATAATAAAGTAACATTGACATGATGCATGATGACTGGGAGGACTGTCCTGAATGTGCTTCCCGCTGAGGTTCTTTCTCGGTTAAAATGCTGCCCAGTGAGGCAGCTGCCTTCCACACCTATTGTCTTAACATAGACACAATTGCCTTATAATTGTCCTTCATCCATGAAATATTAGAACAGCTCCCATTTTCTGATCAAAACGCCCCTCAATTGAGCCATCATTGAAGAAGATGAAGTCTGAAGGAAAGGAATAGAAATGGAGATTAAAGGACCGTTCTAAGGCCTTAAAGCGAACAATTATAAAAGCAGTCGGACATCCCAGTAAGCACTGTTCGATCAGTAGTATGGAATTAGATGCTGTCACTACTTTAACAAGACTCTCCTTCAAATTTCAGTGCCGAAAATAGACAGATCCTGGCAAGGAACGCCACAGTGAGGCTAACAGTCACTCTGAAGGAGTTACACAGCATCTCAATGAACACAATCTCTACGGCAAAATATGATGGCAACAGCAGGTGCCACCATATGGCAATGGGGGCAATCCTCAGAGCCTCTTTTCTAAATTGAATCGAGAAGGGATTAAACAAAATCCAGGAAGATTTTACAAGGGAGTCTGCGTTATTCTGGGGAAAAAACAACCCTAAAGCTTGGGAGAAACCTCAATGATCACAAACACAAGGCCCAAGTAATGCTTCTCCCAAAGGGGAACATTCTACAATGACCAAGTGAAAATCCACATCTGAATCCCAGTAAGAATTTGTGGCACTGTTTGAAAATTGCAAAGCTGCTAGGAACTTACCCACAATAAGGTGGTTCTGCCGCATACTATTCTACTGACAAATAATTCATTTTGACTTTGATTTCATTTTTTTAAGAGCATGCTGGATTACAGTAAAATAAAAGTTTAACAGCAAAATGCTATAAATCCATTTTTTTTGTTTGTTTATTTTGGACTTTTACTTATTCTGGCACACTTTTTTCCCCTGGCACCCAAAGTTGTCTATAACAAAACTTTTAATTGTAAATCCAATACATATCCTTCTTTTAGAAGCTTTGAACTTCCACATTTTAGGCAAACCATAATATCAAAGTTAACTAAATATGACATGTCTTCAAAAAAAAACAACAAAAAAAAACAATCGCGTTACTTATTTCTGCCACATGATCACTGAAGTGAAACTACAAGGTGTGTAAAACAGCAGCTGCCATGAGTGATCTAAATGTCTTCAATGGATTTTTAGGAGAATGTTTAATCCAAGAAAAAGGAGGTTAACACTCTGTTACTGCTGTTGTATTCATTCTAGCAGTAACAAATGACATGTTTGCTTCACTTAAAGTCCACAATATGTGCCATAATA
Organism: Clarias pachynema; assembly: GCA_030014365.1. Classification (NCBI taxonomy): domain Eukaryota; kingdom Metazoa; phylum Chordata; class Actinopteri; order Siluriformes; family Clariidae; genus Clarias; species Clarias pachynema. Next base: position 19,931,399 of record JAQMYL010000019.1, read on the forward strand.
CATTATGCAGTTTAGATGCTAACATCATGTGATATACTTATCAAAGCTTTGTAGGATACTGTAGTGTAAGCACTGTGGTGAAGTGTAGTTACTGTATAGTGCAACTTTCTGTTTCACTTCCGGATGATTTTCTCTCCTGTTCCTGATATCATTACCTGCATTTGGATGCCATGCTGCACTCACAGTAATATTTTTAAAAGAACATTAATGTGTGTTTGCTCCATCTCGTTCTCAAATCAGGATTTCAGGACTTTATCCATGGGATTATGGGTGGTGCATGAACGAACCTTACATGGTCCTGTGTTTTATGATAGAGAGCTGACTTCATGTACTCAAGTGAATCTAAAACTGGTAGTGGAGGACGCTGTAAACTGTAAAAAGTTTTTATATTTTTTTCTAATGTTTCTCATGATCTTCAGATATACAGTATTTAAAATTCTAAATCTCTTGTTTGCACTTTTTTCCATCATCTAATTTGCTAACACTACTTTCTGTTTGACTCACTCCCAAATCACAGTCAAACAATGAGTTTATTGTATTTTATATTAAAACTTAACCAACATATTATCGATGTTAAATTGCATGCTTAAATAACCACTAAAACAACTGCAGGCTGATTTATTTGCTGTGACAAAACTGTGGGTGGTAGAGTTCTAGCTTCCTGTAAAATCACACAAAATTCAGACAAATTTAACCCAAACAATTTTGACATAATATTTTGCCATTTGTGCTTTTTAACTGCCTTGTGACTAAAAGAAAACTCTTTAAAATTTAGCAATATTTCAACTGAAAAAAAAAAGGATTTATCCCATTTTGCTGTCAAAAACAGTCAGTGTGCCATTTGTAATCCAAGCAAATTTGATGACTCTGTGTCACCTGGGATTATTTCTACTGTTCGTTTTATAGAAAGTTTGATGTAAATCCAAATCTCAAAAAAACTCCAGTAATAATTCCTAACAAAGTCCTGACACAGGGCTATAGGTCATTTACATCAAGCCACAATCTACACAGCCTGGCCAAATAAAGTCACACACTCTAATATTACATTTAATTACCTTTACCTTTGATTATAAAACGCAATGTGGTGTCCAGATCATGTGTGAAAATGATCCATCGTGCTCCAAGAGCCACTCCATAGATGTGATAACCTGGTGATTCAGTACATTCAGGTCATCAGCTGACTTTATTTTATTGCCACATGACGAGTCTAGACCTGAGCGACTGATCAACCCCAGATCATAACACTGTCTCCAGAGGCTTGTACAGTGGACACTATGCATGATTGGTGCATCGCTTCATGCGCTTCCCTTCTTACCCTGACACGCCCATCACTCTGGTACAGGCTCAATCTGGACTCATCAGGTCACATGACCTTTTTCCATCTCGCCAAAGTCCAGTCTTTATGCTCCCTAGCAAACTGAAACCATTTTAATCTCACAAACAAGTGGTTTTCTTGTGGACACACAGCTGTTTAATCCCAACCCTGAGTTCTCATCACATTGTGTGTGTGTGTATGTAAATGATCTTACTTTCTATATTAAACATAACTCTATAAAAGTTTTTACTGTTGATTTTTAAGTGATCTCCATTCATGACTTTTTTCCGACCACAAAGTGTTGAAGGCTTCTTAACGCAGTTCCAGTAACGTCAGTTTCCTTAGTTGTTTTCTTTGCTTGATGCAGCGCAATAATTTGATCCTTCTAAAATGGTGATTTTTTTTTGTCCAGGCAGTGTAGAAATGTGTAATCTAAAAATAATTGAAGCTCATTTCACTTTTTAAAACATGCACAAAAATACCCCCACACACACTCTGCTCTACAGTCTTTATAAAGGAAGTCCGATCCTTGATTGAGACTTTTATTTCGGTGTGTGTCGGTGATCGAGAACGCGCAGGCAATAAAACGATGCCTCGCGCTCTGCGTATTCTGAGGCTAAGCTAATTACATTCTTACCGCAAATGATGTCCCCGGAGCAAAAGCTGTCCAAGTTCCGGCGTTGGGGGAACAGTGCAGTCGGCACACCGTCAGCATTCAATCTCATTTAGGTTCTGCCTACGGGCTACAGCTACAGCTAGCGCCGTATACCGCATTAACTATCCGTCATTCAGCCGAGACATAAAAACACAGTCGGACGCGGTGTTAGTTTAGTTTCTGCTCAATTTGAGAAAAGGGGAAAAGACAAACCGAGTGATCCTCAGAGAGACGTTACGCAACAAAGCAGGACACGTGTTCATTTCATACTTAAAGGATGAAGTCAACATCATCAATAGAAGCTTTTAGGAAATTCTGGAAGGTTCTAGTATTTCTTTAAGATCAGTGTTCACAAAAAGAAGGTACTTCTATCAAAAGCTCAACACACACACACACACACACACAGAGCATCCTCCTGGCTTTGTGTAGGTTATGATATATCGACTCAGCGTGTGTGTTCAACCGTAAACAGCCTGCTGTGTGTACCTGTAGTCTTACGCCGCTGTTGTGTGATAATGACTCAGCCGTTGCTCATCTGCCCCCCAAAACCCCCCAGAGACAGGGCAGCTCTGACCTCTGACCCAGACTGGGGCGGGACCACGTGGCACGCTGAGTGACAGATGGGGGAGAGAGAGACAGACAGAGAGAGAGAGAGAGAGAGAGAGAGAGAGATCCACGCTAAGCCTTCTAACCAGGATGCAATTTCACTTCAGATATAAAGCCGCTCACACACACACACACACACACACACACACTGAAAGAGAGAGAGAGAGAGAGATAGAGAGAGAGAGAGAGAGAGAGAGAGAGAGACAGAGAGATTAATGTTAATTACTCAGCCATTCTAAGAAACACACAAATGTCCATTAGTTACTTTTACACTGTGTTTTTAACAAAAAATC
>JAQMYL010000019.1:19939784-19951106 GCA_030014365.1 Clarias pachynema
TGAGATTTAAACCTGTTGTTTAGGGGCTTATTTTATTTTTGTTTACCCCCCCCCCCCCCATTAACACTCACTCACACACACACACACACACACACACACACACACTTGGGCGATGTTCACTGACTCATTACGCTGGCCGCAGTTCACTGATTTGGAGCTGCGCGACTATTTTGAGACTTATTAGTCCTGATCCTTGCAGCCCAAGGCCTGCTTCGTCCTGTCAGGCCAATAATAGGATTTCCACCTATTAGAAGAGCGAGGTGGGGTCACATCTGTGAAGCGGGTAAGCTGAGTTTAAACCGTTTACACCCTGGCCGAGTCAGCACGGTGTTCACAAATTCAACAAGCTTAGATGAGAGGCATGGACGGGCGCCATTACTTAAGCAGAACGGAAAGCTCCGGGTATTTATTAATTTCTGGCGCGAGCCGGCCAAGTCGGCGAACGCGGATCCAAACATGCGTCTGTTTGAATATGCATTACGTCCCAAAAGGCAAACAAATTAATGAATATTCACACTCAATCTATAGCCGGCGGCTGCGCATGCATTATTCATATATTTGCTGTCGTGCTCTAGGACAGGAAGTGCAACACACAGAGGTTTATTTATTTATTTATTTATTGTTCTTTTATTTTTTCAGGAATTTCTCTGAAGCGTCATTTGAGAAAAACTTTCATATTGAATTCAAAAACTTCAAAGTGACACGAAACACGGCTGAACTTATATATATATACGTTCGAAGACGCGCATCAAGAAAACCCGACGTTACGTTTCGCTCGTCGTTTCCGTTCGCCCTCCCAGTTAAGTGAACGGACGCTTTATTAAAGATGGAAGATAATAAGCTGTCACACAGTCGCGTCGTTTGGTAGGAGGCCACCGGCGAGCCGTCTGCTAAAAGGTTTCTCCCCAGGATGAGAGGCGGTGCAGATGACAGTTTAAAAGCTTTACCCTTCCTAGAAAAGTAGTCATGCCTCCTTCCACGCAATTGCACCAGCTGGTCAAATTGCGTTAGTAATGCACCGGGGTCTCTGCGCCGACACAACAATGGGGTTTAAATACGCCACGTTGCGTGGAGGTGTTTTGAAAGCACTCTTTGTCACGCTGCTGTGACACGTTCTCGCCCAAAACAATCAAAAGCACGGTCATCAGCGAATCAATACCCAGCTATCATCTGCTATCACTGGTGGAGCTAGAACTAGCGCGCTAATGACTTCGCTCGCTGCCTTTGTGACGAACGCAGGATGTGAAAACAAGAACGGTGAAGAGAAGAAAGTCCCGAAAGTCTGTGCACCGCGTCTTAATATCGATATTCTGTCTGGGTTTCTGGTGCAGAGATTAAAAAAAAAAAAAAAAAAAAGCTTGCGGGAGACCTTCGCCGCGCTCGGGTTTGGAGGTCAGGTTGGTCCGCGTGGTACCGATTGTCTCACCGGAGACGCAACAAAAAAGCACTTCTTCTTATTGAAGAGTTATGGAAAAAAACTTAACTTAATAATTTAAATAACTTTGCATATGCTTTGCAAAAATCCTGCACAATAATAACCTTTTTAGTATTTGTCTCTTTTCACCAAGGACAACCCAAGGTCATCAAGACGTGCTAACAGTCATGTTGAGTCCGACTGAGTTCATATATTTTAGTCAGATATCCAGGTGACATGGTTCAAATGGGAGCATAAGAAATCATATACAGCACTGTGCAAAAATTTTGACCCCCTCATGTGTTCATAATAAATGTAATTAAATTCAATTAAAGAAATTAGAACAAATGTTTTGCTGCAACTGGAAAAAGGTGCTATTTAAAAAAAAAAAATTGTTAACGTAACAACCGCTGCAGCGACCTCATTTCCCCTCTCATCTGTTCCAACCACTCAGCATTCAGCATCAGCAGTATAATAATCATCGGTCTGATCATCCGTCATCATCTGCACCTGTTTCTCTCTGGTTAAACAAACAAAAAAATCTAAAATTCCTCTAAAACTGCTCAGGTACAGGGACTGGATTGGACTGGATTCAAAATGAGAGAGCTATAAAAGAATGAGAGTCCTAAAGGAAGCCTATTCCTCAAGACAGCATTAAAAATACAAGAAAGTCTGACTCTTTGGAAGCAAAATATGAAGAAATCAGGGTTGGAGATTTTGGCAGAGTACTGTATGTACTGTATGTAGTCTAAAAGCTGATCAGAAGATTTGAACACAAATGTTTTATCTGTAAAGCATCTGGATGTTCTTGCATGTTTTTTTCTTTTTCTTTTTATACTGACACAACAAACTCTGATTCCGTAATGTAGACCCGCGATTGATTTCTGCACACCTTGAACAGCAAGTGATATAAATCTGAAATACTCCCAAGAAACATGTTTTCATACTCCTACACAAACATTACACACGCTGAGCATGAACGCCTGCAAAAAAAAAAAAGAAAAGAAAAGAAAAACCTGATGTTTAATAGATACACACACATGTAAGCTGTAAAGTGTTAAATGCAATCCTGGGCACATGCCCAAAACATTATATGATGAATAAATATTCTGATATTAAACATGGTTTCAGTGACAAATGTGAAACTTTAGGATGCAATGATGAAGCGTGATAATATCTCAGGATCGTTCTTTTGTTCCACTTGTAATGCCTTATGAGATAATTACATCTTCGTGAGACAAAAGCTAATATTTGGAACGTACATGTGAAAACTACGGGATGCACATCCCTCATTTCCTGAAAGCTTGAACAGAAAAAGCTTGAAATAAAACTGAATCCACACACACACATACACATACACATACACACACACTCAGACACACTCTCTCACTCTCGCTCTCTCAGGCCTGAGATGGAGGCCATTTTGTTTGTATTGTCACGAGAAAGAGAGGGTTAGTTGTGAGGGATAAGTCGTGTTGCTGGTAGTGAAGTGTCGTCTCATTTCCATACAGGACGTACAGAGGAGTGTGTGTATGTGTGTGTGTGTGTGTGTGTGTGTGTGTGTGTGGAGTGCACTGGGGAGGTGCAGGGAGAGGGAATCGCTCCGTTTGGCCCATAAATCATTCATGCTCTTCCCTCCACGTCCACACAAAGAAGCTCTGCTGAAGCACATGGAGACAAAATCAACCCCCAAATCTGACTGCACATGATCTATGACTTTTTAATAATTACTGTTTAAAAAAAAAAATATATATATATATACATATATATAAATAAAAATAATGAATGTTCACAGTAAATAGATAATAAATACGCAGACAAATATTTACTGTACATGTGTATTTCAAGCTCATCAATTAATATCATATTTTAATGATTTATTATATTCAACTATTATTTAATACAGATTCATTCATTAATTAGAACTATTTAGAAATGCATTTCAACTTTATTAACTTGTTCATTTCACAAATAATAATACTAACAATATATATACTAAAAATATATATAAATGGCTTTACAAAATCATTATTAAATGTACTTTATTACATATAATTTAATGTATTATTGAATAATAATTCATTTACTGTATTTTTATTGTATATTCGTGTTTGTAAAATATTATAATCATATCTATAATAATATCCGATATTATCAAGTTTTAATACTTTTTAGATTTTTTTAAAATAGTATTCTGTTTTTCCTTCATTGGAAAAAACAAACAAACCAAAAAGAAAAAAAAGAAGAAAAAAAAAATCAGAACCTTTTGACATTGTATTATTAGATTATATATTTTCCTTTATTATATTTGTATTTAAAAAATCTAATTGTTTTTAGTTTTCTATGATTGATTACCTATATTCAAAAACTATATCATTGTTGTTTTAATTATTTATTTATTTTCAGATTTCTTTTTTCCACAAAGCAACTTATACTGTATATAGTACATCTATATATGACTTTCCCCCTTTTTTTTCTTTTTATATTTTTTTAAATCAGAAATCTTTCCTGCTAAGCGGGAGGAGGCCGTTACATTATGGTCGCACTCGCTGATCTGAGCACCGCTTAGCGCTGTCGCTGCAGTAATAAATAGGTCAGAGCTTTTTCTTTTTTTTTTTCTTTTTTAACCCTCTGAATGTTTTCAGGCTTGGCTTGGCAAATTGAACATAATTAAAGCCCAAGGCAGAGCTTCGCTTTTCACTTTTGTTGAAACAGCATGGCGTGTGGCTGCGAGGTGGAAGACGCTGAGGAAGAGGAAAAAGGAAGATGCACAGCGAGGAAGACGAGTGTGGCGTTTTCAGTCTGCAGGATGGCGGCCATTACACGACCCGTCCTCCTGAGTGTCTCCAGTCTCCTCCTGGATAATCACACATACTGTATAGACTACACAACACATACAGTACACCACTGAAACTGGATTATGTGTACGTTTTCATGTGTGCATACACAAGGATACGTGTGTATATGTATGTGTGTGTGTGTGTGTGTATGTGTGTGTGTGTGTGTGTGTGTGTGTGTGTGTGTGTGTGTGTGTGTGAATGTGTGTGTAGGGGGTTGGGGCGCGCTTCACGCCCTTGTCTAAGGGCAGCACCTTGCCTCATCTGGCTCCTGTGCTGCTTTAACCAGTAAAGACGCAATCAGATTAGACTTAGCAGGATTTTTGTGCCAATGAGGCAGCTGGAGGATGTTCTCCTCGTCCACACGGTGCTGTCGTGTCTTCAGCAAGAGCACACAAGCATTTAGGAGAGAAAACCTTTTTAAGCTGCACTTAAAAGGAATAATGTGAATTCTAAGCCGTCTGTATTTCTATATGATTTACATGGTGATGGCTTGCAAACTCTATCTACAAGAACTTCACTCCAATTAAACCCAAAGCTCAAAAACTCCACCTATGAATAAATAAATCAATAAATCAATAAATAGTGAACAAGGGGTACCGATATTTGGTAGATCAAGTCAAACCATGACTCATGATTTAATTTCTCGTCAATGAAGGTGTAAAAGCGATTGATATTTACAGAAGACAACAAGCACGGTACGGTGATGAGACTCTTAGCCTCAGTAAAACATCTGAATGGTGCAAACATTTTAAAGAAGGTTGTACATCCGTCAATGACAATCCTGGCCAAGGCGGCTCGGAGCCCACTGCAGTCGTTCCTGTAGAACGTAGAACATTCAGCAACAGATAAATTTATGCCAACTTGCAGAAGAGACTCATGTGTCTTTAGGAACTGCACACACACACACACACACACATACACACACATTCACCATCGCTTGCACATTACAGGAGCTCGGAGTTCTTGCCACATCTACCGTACAGTCCAGACCTCGCTACAAGCCATTTCCACATGTCAAGGAGTTCCTGGGACACCAGTGTTTCTGACGTGAACCGCACACACAGTCCAATCATGGCTCCAGCGTACGGAAAAAGCGTTCTTCCTTAATGGTATCCAAGCGCTGGTGAAACTCTGGGATAAGTGCATTAGTGAGATCATCAGGAGCTGTTGTTGTTGTACTACAGCAAATAGCTTAGCAAAAAATTTACCTGTTAACAGTAACAAGTAGTAATATTAATGATTAATATTATGAAAACATTGATTATTATTAATGATTAATGTTCTAGATGTGACAGGAGCACTGTGTCTGTCCCAATCTAAAGCCAACGCTGCTATTAACTCGTTTTAAAGAAGAGCAAAGAATAACTTTACGCTGTTCACGTGTGAGCTTTCCACAAGGAGATGAGGAGACTCTCTGAGATAAAAGTTTCATGTTCAGGGGTGTTTTTGACAGCTTTTATTGGTTGTAAGTGAGGAAGTACATCTTTCAATTTTACCTTAAATGCTGGAATAATGTACGACATTTATAAATTGTATCATTTTGCGCCTTTTGTTTCTCACAGTGTAGCCATGAATTGGATGTGTAGTTTGTGGTGATAAAAAAAAATCATTGGTTCATTGGTTCTTATACTCGCTTTTAAAGGGTTCTACTAGATTTCTACTAGAAATAGATTTTAGGCAAACAAACAAACATAATGTCAGCCCCAGTGGGTGAGAGTGGGTCTGTAGGTCCGCAGTACTGAGGAGAGAGCAGCTGCCTGCCAAAACCCACCCAACCAGTCACAGACGCACTTTCAGTAAGAACACACATCTGATAACGATGTGGTCTTAAACAACACGCCGTCTCTGTAGTAATCGCTTATAACTCATTCCAAATTATCTTTGAACCATCTTTTTCTTTTTTTACAGCTAAACTAGCCGCTAACACAAGACTGAATTTCAAACCGCTCTCCAATTCCTGGTCAAGGGCACTTCTTGATGATTCTACACCTACACCTAGAACACTAGCTTTCCATTTATCACTTTTTGGGATAACTACTTTTATCCCTGTTTATTACACTCGTGCCTACGTCTGCATCACAACCACGATGGTATTCAGCACGACAGGACTCGCTCTCGTATGTTACAGTACAAGTGATCCAGTTCTTGCACATGTTCCTGAGCTTAACAATATTAAGAAGTGTTTCAATTCTTAACCTACAGTCTTAAAAAAAATAAGCTTCTTTACAGGTTTTCAAAAATCTATTCTACCATGATTACTTTAGGTAGGAAAACAGAACGGTGTAGGGTTCAAAACAAAACCTCCAATAATTCAATCAAACAACCGCAAAGTGTCCAACAGATTAGTGAATGAATTAAGACAGAACCATAGCGTTCTAGTTCTAGGCCAGAGTTCTTGCATGTGATGTATGTTCCTGGGCTAAATAGCATGAGCTTGTGGGTTTCTAATGGTTCATTTAATACCAAAGTGGTTTTATGTGGAAACCTTTCCGATAGGAAAACATCCTAATGTACAGTACTCTGGCCTCCCAGGAACTCCTTTGATGCCCTGAGGATATAGAAATGGCTTGGAGTGAGGTCAATTCCTGGAAAGGGCCTTCATTCACCAGAAAAGTCATCACAAGTCCCAGTTTGACTTGAACATCAATGTAGACGGATACCCTTTGAAAATTTTGTTTCTACTCATGTCTTTGGTGTGTTTTCTAAAAAGATATAATTGGTTTACATGGAATCATTTTTGAAAGGAAAACCAAAGAACCGTTGTGGTTACCAGGGTTCCACTTCTACACTCCAGTTCTTCTACTTTAGAGTTTAAAATCTTTAGCATTTTTCTGTAAAGTTTCTGTAATGACTTTATATAATTAAGTGTTTTTTTTATCTGCTAAGAATTCACTCTTAAGTAGAGTCTATACAAAATATTTAAGGGCTCTCTCTCTCAGAGAGAGAATTAACCAATAAAAAACACTTTACGATTTAAAACTGTAAAATGCAACACTAGGAAAAAACAAAACATGGTTCATCATGTACGGTTCACGAGCAGAACTCTTCGCACAGTCGAGAGCAATCTAATGATCACCAGTAGAGAAAAGGAACGTCATGATATTGCTCAGAGGAGAATAAAATTACTGCGCTCAAATGCCTTGTAATACACAATTATGAATTCAATTGCAGGGGAAATATTCGATAACAGAACAAAATAAATAAATACATGAAAATATATATTTTTTTAAAAACCCACGCTGTCATGTGTGTCTTGTCCATTCTGATCCTAATGATGCAGAAAGAAATCTCATTTCCTTTGAAATATTTGGTGTGTGTTGCACAAGAGATGCACAGACATCTGCAAACAATTAGTCAAACAAACAAACAAATGAAATAAATAAATAAAAATAAATAATGAAAGGTCTGATATAATTTGCAATTAGAAAAACAAAATAATAACATATATGGGAATAAATATTTGAAAGAAATTGTAAATAATTTTAATAAAAATGTTATCGTTATCTCTTTAATAATCTGATTCGTGATAACGATTGGAAATTCATTCGTGCTCCTGAAACGCAAACGAATTCTAATCTAAATTCACTCAAATCACATTTCGAATGTAATTGTTAATCGAACAAATCATGGGGAAAATATTATAGCTTCAATTTACGATGCACTTAAAGTCCCATAATGAAAAAACAGTCGAGTGCGAAAGTTTGTGCACCCTAAGACAAAGAAAGATACCACCAAACGGAGGAATGTTTCTGAAGGATGTTTGATGCTGTTGCTGATCCCACCGCCATCTTGTCCTATCTGTCCTTGTGCAGGATGTCAGAGATGCTCATGGTTTCTTTTTTCAAATTGTTTTTTTTTGGAACGTTTGCAAATCCCAGCAGTCACATAGACGATCCCTGCTGGGTTAGAACTCTCTCTCTTTTTTTTTTTTAGCTTGAGAGAATTAACAGCAGAAAATCACAACCTGGAGGCTTTGATCCTGTGTAGGGGTGTGTGTGCATGTGTGTGTGTGTGTGTTGGGGGTGGTATGGTGAGCACTGATTAATATGCAATATTATCCGCCATGAGCGGATATACAGAGAGCACACTATATATATATATATATATATATATATATATATATATATATACACACATATACATATATACTTCAAATCTCCCCAAGTCTTATCCAAAGTGTGTGTGTGTCTGTGACTGTGTATGTTGTGTGTTAAAATATTTGCGCTCACAATTTTAACCTCCCTCCTGATCTGTGTGCTTTTAATGATCTGTTTTTTCCTCTTACTCCACCATCTCTCATCTCTTCCATAAACATGTACAAGCGAAGAAGTAATTAATCGAGGCAATTTAGCCGAAGCAGGTAAACTGCAGTCATTAACTGGAGCAGCGTCCGCGGCCTGCTTTCTGATTTTCTGTCTTTCTTTCACTATTGCCTTCATGTGAGTGTGCATGAGTGCTAGTGCAAGTGTGAGCTATGGATAAAAGACAAAAAATAAGAGAAAAAAAAAACGGATGCACGAAAGAAATAGAGAAGGAAGGAAATGGGTGGGAAGAAGCACAATGATGAGGGACTGAGAAAAAAAGGAGAAGAGAGAGAGCCAGATGCCATCCGTCACATCCCCTCCCCCTCGCCTCCTCGATTTCTGTTCACACACGCCATGTGTGTGTGTGTGTGTGTGTGTGTGTGTGTGTGTGTGTGTGTGTGTAGAGACCATGATTGGACCATGAAATAAGGTCTGTGTGTATTTGTGTGTTTGTGTATGTGTGTGCACATGCACACACACTCACACACTGAAGGCATCTTCTCGAGGACATATTTGTCAGCTGCACACACAAATAAAAACAGATAATCAGCATCTGCTGAGGAAACGCAGGATCATTACCTCGCCTTCATCAAATGCATCGTCTCATCGTACACGTTTAATCGAATCAACACACACACACACACACACACACACACACACACACACTGATTCACAGATAAAATATTGATTCGGAAAAAAAAAGAAAAACGTGTATGTACATCTAAAGAGCAGTGATGCAAACCAAGCAGCACAAACCAGTACATGTATTTTGATGCAGTGCAAAAGTTTGTGCACCCACAGTCTGAAAATGACAAATAATTGAAATTGTCCAATTTATTGAAATAATAAATTTTTGGTTTCACAGGTTATTATTTAATGGCATATTTTGAAATACATAATAATAATAATAATAATAATAATAATTTGAAACAGCAGGAAAAAACTTTTAAAGATGCATGTATGTAAATTATGCATCAGGTACTGCGTTATGTATTCTAATAAAATGACAAGAAGGGCATAAAATTGCATGACTTTATTTTCCTGTTGATTTCATATCAAATATATAATTTATTAACTCAGTTTAAAAAGTGGTCAGATGGTGTAGTTTATTACTATTAATAGTTACTATTATTATAGTTTATATTATATATATATATTATATAATTTATTATATACTATTAACTATAAATTGTTTAAAACAAAAAATTTCAGGTAAGAATGCATAACCTGCTTTGCTGAATGTAACATAAATATTCTGTAATAAGCTGTAAGAATTCAGTACATTTTCCTGCAGACATTTTCCTTTAGGGTTCTCGTGTTCACTATGACATGGAAAGGCCCGTGTTTCATTTAGAATGCCTTAGATATGAAATAATTTTGAGATAAATTGCAAACTGTTCTGCATTCTTATATTTAAAAACAGTTGGGGGCACAACTTTTTCACCCTAGATGATAGCACTTAATGACAGTGGGGGTTTTTTTCTGATAAGAAAACTCTGTTGTAGAGGTCTATGCAGAATATTTAAGGTCTCTCTCTTGGAGAGAGAATCAAACAAACAAAAAATACTTCCATGGTTTAAAATTGTAAAATTCAACATTTTAGATGAGAAATGAAAAAAAATTCCTGGTACATTGTGTACGGATCATGAGCAGAACTCGCACAGTCGAGAACAATCTAATGATCACCAGAAGAGAAAAGGAATCGTATATAGTATTTCAGAATGAGCTATCTAGGTCAGCTCAGAGCGCATGAGCTGGAGTGTTCATACACACTTTGCAGTGTGTGCACACACTCCATGTGCACTTCCATCACTCTAAAATCAGCAGTTGTGAACGCCAAGAGCGAAAATGGTTTAAGATCATTTCTCACCATTTCTGGTTTACTGTAAAACACAAAACATCTCTTAAGTGTAATTTAGATTGAATTACTAGGAAAATGAAACACCTCCTGGAAAGCTAAAACACATCGTCACTACCAAGCGGTTAAGGTCAGTCAGAGATCTTTAATCAGCAACGCCGAGACTTGAAAATAAATGACTTTTCAGCAAAATATGACATAACATCTCTTTTTTTTAATGCGCTGCTCACTTCAGATGTTAATTTTGAGATTTTAGTTGGCATTTAGCTCTTAGAATGTAGCAAGAAATTTAAACAAGATGCTAGCTTGTCTTACAAAACAAAGCAAGAATTTAGCTAAGGCGCTAGCCAGTCATCTTGCTGAATACAGCAAGCCTAAGCAGGTGTTAGCAATTAAACGTCCAGAATGTTGCAAAAATTTAGCTACAATAATAGCCGTTCAACTTTTAAAATATGGGACAGGTAAAATACTACCCAGTAAAGAAACAGAATGTACTGTAGCATTAATTTAGCTGAAAAACTAGTCAGTCAACCTTTAAAATGTAGCATGAAACTATCTAATATACTGGACAGTAATCTACAAGATTATAGCGGTGATTTATCTAAGATACTAACCTGTAAACATCCAGAATGTACCAGGCAGTGATCTCAGATATTAGCCTGATACTTACAATGTAGCATGATTTTAGCTAAGATACTGTGCTAGTCAAGATTTTAAATGTAGCTCAAGCTAAGATGCTAGCCAGTAAATGAACAGATAAAGATTACACTGTAAAAAATAAATTGTACATTTTACGGTAAAAAACCGGCAGCTGTGGTTGCCAGAATTCTACCGTAAAAAATATGGTAGCAATGTTTTTGGTTGTACGGGATTGCACTCATTATACTGTATATTTTACAGATTTTA
>JAQMYL010000019.1:19955533-19977367 GCA_030014365.1 Clarias pachynema
ATTCAAAATGTAACCTTTGTTACTTTTAATATGAAACTGACTCATATGAATTGACATATATTTGAGAGGCCATGGCTTACTTTGAAGATAAACAGATCCGGATTCACAAATCACCAACAAGGATTGTGACCACATGAGGTCCTGGTGCATCCTGCTAAAAAAACACCTTGTTGATGTTTGTGTTCTGTAACAAATTTTCATCTTTCTGTCTGTTAAACGTTGACATACATAAGAAAATTCCGCTCATGTATGTCTCCGAAAAACACTCCTGTAGAACCTGTAGGACAAATGTCACGTGATATCCCTCCTAATCTAAATCAAATTACAGGCCATAAAAATGGTATTGCAGGGAAACGTGGAAAGAAATGGCAAACTGTGAATAGCTAATGAATCCAATCTGCATAGGAGGCACCTGATCAAACGCTCGAGCAATTATGAACACCATCAATCAAACCCAGGGTGTTAACAAAGCCACATATATGTTGAATTAAGGCTTGATATGATGATAAGCTCAGGAGCACTGAAATATGTTATAGCCAAAAATGAACAGATTTCACGTTATTTGTGCTAAACAAGTGCAATTTGACAACACAAGAACGTGTGAGGATGATAATTGCTAAATAATCTTTTCCAAAAAAAAAACAAAAAAAAAGTTCAAGCCAGATTTTTTGAAGTAGCTAAGACATGAAAAAAAAAAAGCATGAATGAAATGATCATGTTAAGAATGTTAAACTAATGCTGTCATTACCGCTCCATCGCATTAATATCCTTTGAGTCTTTACTGCACTTAGGAATCTCACAGGCGGTGTTTTAAACTGCTTCAAAACGAAAAACCAAAATGCGACTCAGTGTGTGTGCTCACAGCCACAAAGCCTGCAAGAGGGGTTTCGACTGGCTTAAGTACGCTATCATGGCGTCTCTTGTGTTGGATTCTTTTATTCGCCATCGTCAGGTTAATGAGTCTACCAGCCCACTTGATGTTGAGAGGCTTGCCACAAAGCCACGTCTCATTAGAGCCTGCCTGGCATTGCGCACCGAGACAAAAGCGCATTCACCCGCGCTGCTGAATGCCTTCATGCTCCTCAATGCTGCCAGCCTGTGGAGTCGAGGCTGTGCCATCCATCCATCCATCTATCCATCCATCCATCCATCCCTCCCCCCCTTCCCTCCTGCTTGCTTGTATACCCTGGCAGCTGGCCAGCACCTCCACCACCACCAGAACCACAGCGAGCCCTCTTCTGCACGTGGCGCCGTGCCAATGTAGCCGAGGGTTCACCCGTGCAGGCACACGTGCCCTCTCCTCTCTGCCAGACTTGCTATTGTCCTGCTACATGCTCCAAAGCGGAGAGGACGTGCGCAAGCTTGATGAAGCACACACTCCGGGCTGGTGGCCATTATCCATGGAAAAGAGGGTTATGAATTATCCACTGTGCGGCTGCTGTGTGTTATCATCCCTCTTGCAGGTGGACTCCCTTAACAGCATGGCATGATGGGTAAATGGCAAATATATTCCAGCACTACTGACTCACCATGTTGGCCCAAACCCTGCGCTGCATACACATATGTATTTTATATATCTGACTGTTCAGACAGTGTTGATTCATGTTCTATAGTTTTTTTTTAATTATTATTAATATTAATACGATCCATTTTGTTTCTTACATGAGAGCTTGTACAGCACACGCTACAAACGTATACAGTTGGTGATGGTAATGCACCGTGAGGAGGGATTTATTTAACAGTATTTAGAAGGAGTCTCCAGTTTCAGCACAGTGAGGTAAATTTTACGTGTTTACTTTCATTTTTTTGATTATTAACTACATCAAAAACGCTGGTGTAACAGACGTATGAACATTAACTACCGTGTTTCATAGACGTCCCACAACATGAACTGTAACTATAAATGGAAAAAGACTATAAGATGCTGGATTTTAATAAGTAAACTGTATTATTGTACATTTACATTTAGGTACTGTATTTGGCTTTTGTCTTATCCAGAGTGTCTTACAAAAGTGCTTTAAAGTAGGATAGATCCTTACACTGTGTTACTAGGTTACTAACTAAGTACCATCAGTCAAAAAACTGTTTGGATGGGGGTTTTTTTAGGGGGGGATTAACCCTAATATCTACGATTGTATGAAATAACTGTAAAATGGTAATATTTGGCAGATTGCGGCAAGTGATAAAATGCCACGACATGCTGTTATTGGAAAATAAACCACTTCCAGTTGCTAACAGAGACTTCTAGTCATACTGTAAATGATTTATTACTTACTATTTTATCCAAGTTTGTTAATACAGTATAGCCTTAACACCTGACTGAACACTTTTCTGTTTACTCATCCTTTGTGATAATTTGCATAATTAATATGATTGGTCCAAAATTGTCATGCTTATTTTGTGACATCACAAACTGACCTCATTCACAATGTATAACTCAAAAAGCCATCTCCTCCCCATCCCCCCCCCCCCCCTATTCATTCACATGAATGAATATATCAAACAGGTAAAGGATGATTATACCATAAGTACTCAGTCATGACCTTTTGAAACAAGCAAAAATAAATGTATAAGTTATAAAATAAAGCAGTATACAACATTAAAACTCTGAATGAAAACACAAAGGTGTGAATATGAAACGCATTGTGTTTAATTTATGCTGAGGCAGTGACTAACAATATACGATGGTATTTGTTACATTTTTGTCATTTAATACACTTCCTGTGTATATTAAATGTATGTAAAAAAAAGTATGCATTTAATATTTGTTTCAAAAGATTAAGATTACATGCAAGCTCTAAATATAACTTACTACTCAAGATAAAGTGAAGGTGAAGGGGCGTCCTCAGAGACGATCCTTTTAAATAACACTCATACGAAAAAGAGCCATCGAGAAGATCTTACACAACCCTGTTAGTACAACTCGATCACTAATATGCATTTGGAGAATATTCATGGAGCTACCACTAATCATCCCACGTTGCTAGTAAGCACAAAAAGTTTGAATTTGGTCTGATGAGTCCAGATTGATTCTATTCCAGAGAGAAGGGTAAGAAAGGAAGCACATGAAGTGTTGCACCCATTATGCATACTGCCCACTGTACAAGCCTCTGGAGGCAGAGTTATGATCTGGGTTGGCTTCAGTTGGGCAATAAAATGAAGTCAGCTGACAACCTGAATGTACTGAATGACCAGGTTATGACTTCTTTGGAGTTTTTATTCCCTGATGGTACAGTGGTAATACGGCATACAAATTTAATTCATTCCAAAGGCGTGTTTTAAGACAAAAATTTGTATTGCGAAATGCATTTTCCCATAGGAAATAACATAAATACAGATAATTTATGATTCTTCTTGGCACCAAGCTGAAACTTGGGACCCATGGTGCAATGTCTTCACTAAATCTTGCTCAAAATGCAAAAAAATAACCCCAAAAATTGTAAACTCGCTTCACTTGTCTTTCCACTGACATAGGCAAGTTTTGAATGACTCCCGGATATGCCAAAAATGTGCAAAATTTCGGTTCTTAAGACAAAAATGCTGAGGTACCACTCTATGTCCATATTCCAGGACTTTTGTGAAACTGAAATTCTGGGAGCATGAGAAATCATTTTCACACATGAACTGGACACAATATTGTGTGCCGGAATAAAAGTTGGTGACCTTCAAAATTGTGAAAAGTGACTTAGGGCAATAATTCCTCTCATCAAATTTGGAGAAAGTAGGATTGTGTGCAGGATCCCTTAAACACCATAACCACAGTGAAGCACGGTGGTGGGAGCATTATCATACACTGTGCAAAACTGTAATGGGGCTTTGGGTAAATTGTGCTAAAATGTGCAGGAGGTCCTTCGGGACCAGTGTTGAAAAACTAGTGGCCTAAGCAAACACCTCGTCTGCATTGCCCTGGAAACTTATAGAAAGTTTGAGTTCCATAAGAGAAGCCCTCATATCTAAATAGCTGTTTGAAATCTAACCACAATTTTGCAAAAGAAAAAAAAAAACTAATTACATCTTACCAAAGACTTAATTCTCTTTGATAATATTTCTATGTACAAAGACAAGAGATATTATGTGTGTAAATGTAAAGTGGATATTTGTACTTTTAAAAAAAACATCTCTAAAAAAATCTCTAAAGAGAGCAACAACATACCCTGGATGTCATCATTTCATTTTTTGATTGAATTTTGCTTAAACCTTGACACTTCCTCACCTATTAAACAGCTTATTTTGTATTTCCGAACACACTTCATCCACTTACCTAACCCTTTGCCTTGTTGTTTATCATTCCTAATCAGTGCATTATTGCTTGTTATTAATGCATCAGTTCATTTTGACACAGCTAATGGCTCGGATTTTTCTCCGCTTGATTTATCCAAGCTCGCGATGGACTGCTTTACAGTCTGTGCAGATACACCTTTGTTCTCAATGTCTCTATATTTTGTTTATTACATTAAATCCATATGATATCCTGTTTTAAATGTGACATGTTTTTCTTCATGGAGTACAGCTATTAATATACAATAGCTTTGTGCAGTTATTTTTGTATTTCGATTGCAAAACAACATAAACTGAGTGTAAAAGGTTATCAGAGTTTCACTCGTGAAAGTAAATAACCTCCTGAGGAAGTCGGTAAGGAGATTAAAATATCTACCCAGTCTGACTCGCCTATATTTACAATCTGCTGGCAACAAATGTCAAGTAAATGAGGAATAAAAGCCGTGGCAGAGGATGGAGACGAGCCGGAGAGGGAAAAAATAAAAATAAATAAATAAAGCACGCGTGGAAAAATCATGTGCGTCAAAATTGCCCACAACAGCAGGCCTGCGTTTACCTTGACAAAAAGCCAATATCTTTCCAGGCATGGGGTCAGGAGTGTTAAAGATTTCTCGGCGTTAGTGCAGCTCGCTCCCCCTCCCGCGCACTATTTATAGCATGCAGGCCCGAGCAGCTGAGCCGACTGCAGTGATGTCACTGCCGCTGATGGAATGCTTTGTTCTGGAGTAGGTGTATGTGTGTGTGCGCACACAGCAAGATGGCTGACCCTCGCCATCTTCAGCACCGTTGCCTTGAAACGCAGATAAAATGCATCTGAAGTTTTGAGATAAAGGGATAAACATTTCACTGTAAATGTTATGAGCAGAATCTTTTTCTTTTTCAGTAGTTCATCTCATGCATTCATTTTCACAGCATGCGTCCTGAGCCATTTGGGGAAATATCATCGACAAAATGCACCGTAGACAAACAGAAAATCTAAAATAGATCTTACCTTTAAATAAAACATGGGTTTGTTTTAGATTACACACACATGCATTAAATGACACTTAAACTATTAGCTACACTGATTTGAATTCAAGGTCAGAGACGTGTAGATGTATCTCATGTACAGTAAATGTTACGTTAGATTTATTTTTTAATAAAAGGAAAAAGGTTATGATGTCAGAAAAAAACACATTTTATTTTTTTATTCATAATGTCAACTTAATTTCACGCCCCAAGGCATGCATGTGTATCTATTGATAAAAAAAAAATTCCTTATAAAAATACACACAAAAAAAACACCTGCTCGTATAACAAATTATATTTCCTTATACGAGATGTTGACTTGTTTTATGCTTAAATACGGACCGAATGCCAAATTGATATTGTGTACATACACATGCACGTGAATTCAATGAGAATTATTTGATGAGTCTATATTATTAGTATATTTGAGTATGACTTGATGTTTTGCTTCAACCATAAGCATATCACTTAAACAACAACAAAAAAAGCACAAATATTCTATTCTAGAATGAATCATATCCTTGTGTATTAAAGTGTAAATTTTTACATGACTTTATTTTACCAAGATATTGATGTGTATCTAAATTAGGAGAAATTTAAAATGTAAACAGATTTTTTTTGTGTGTGTGTGTGTGTGTGTGTGTGTGTGTGTGTGTGTGTGTGTGTGTGTGTGTGTAAAGTTGGCTTGATTTATGTTATTTTTAAATATAAAAACGTCTATATTAGATATACATGCATTTCTTCAAGCATGAACCCAAGTACAGGTCACACGCTCACATTTCATCACTTTTTCCTGTACATTTCGTTTCTGGTGTTGACTTCATTGATTTCTCAAACACTTCGCATGTGTATCTACCGTATGTATTTTATGTTCTCTTGCTAAAATTCATGCAAGCTGTATTTGGTATGTGTGATGTTGACATGATTTTCTGCTCACAGACCAGCACGAGTATCTGATTTCTCTCTCTCTTTTTTTTTACTATTGTGCTTCCATACTGATCTGATTTCACCGCTTTCACCCCCCCCATGTGATCAGCGTCACTACGTAGCGCGTGAAATGTACAGGTTTAGCCGCAGTATTAATGGAGCATTGTACTGATATGTATTTTTAGTAAGCATTCGGGCACTTCCAGTGTCCCTAAAAGAGTGCGGTTGCTAGGCGACCGTGATTGTTGCCATGGAGATTCACGTGTTGGCAGCTGCTGCAATCAACATTATCTCAAGGCACATATTTTCATTCCAACAGTCAGGCGATCGCAGACAGCGAGTAGGAAAGACGAGTCTGTGGGACTGTAATCATGGCAGAACATATGCTCGCACATTACTCGCCGCATTACTGATCTGGTTTACTGCTGGAATGATGGCCGTGTTGAAATTAACTGCACTGAATTGTGTTGTGTTGAGGTTTGGGGTTTTAATGATGAACCACTGTTCATGCAGATATGATGGAATGTAAAGCATTTGGGATACTTTCTATGAATCTCATGTTTATAATGAAGTTTAAATACATTTTTAGCACTTTTTAAGGCATTATTCAGGCATGGTTAGAAGTACATGAATCTATTGTGTGTAATGAACTGTTAAGTAACACAATACAAAATGAAACCCATTTTTCACACTTATTATAATTATGCTTTGGTTTTTAAATAAATTAATTATGGTGGAAAACTATTAATTAATCTAATTATCATTATATTAAAATTTTGCAACATACAACAATAAATTATAAAGCTTTATAACATTACAAAATATTACAAAAACTTAAAATTTGACAAACAACTTGACATGCTACAAAACTTTCCAACAATGAAAAATCTTTATACCGTAACATGCTACTGTACATACATGCTCATGCAATCACAGCGAAATATTATACCAAGAAAAAAGCTGTACACTTTACATACTATTTTTAAGTATATTTTTAAAGTCTTATACATGTAAAAGAAACAGTTCAAAAATCAAATTGTCATTTTTAGTCATCTAAATTGTATCACTATTTAGATGACTAAATTTACAAAATACATTGTAAAGTTTAGTAATATATTGTTCTTGTAAAGTTTTAAGTTGCGAGATTTTGTAGTAATTTGTAAAATCTTATCATGTTGTAGTATGGTGTACATACCAATATTTGTAATATAGTCTAACTTAGTAAAGTTGCATGTTTAACCATTGTAAAGTTCTGGTGTAAAGTAAAGTAATACTTTATATGACTAGGTTTGTTTAAAACCTAGCCAGTGAATGGCTAGGTTTTAAACAAAACTTTACATCATACTACTACGGAATTACAACTATATATATATATATATATAAAAAGCACCCTACAAAACCATACTTAAATCTTTACACCTCTACAACACACCTTTACAACATAGAAACTTTTACACCAAACTTTACAACTCACTGCTATGCACTTAACTGTAAAGTTATTGGAAATTGTTGTATGTTGTAAAATTGTTCTTCTGCAGTATTATGTAAATAATTTGCAGCAATAACATACGACTTTAAAACTTTACAACATACTACAAAACATTACACTATTTAAACATGCTACAAAAATGTTTATATAAACAGTATTTACATTTGCCTTATTAACATAATAAGGCAAAAAAAAAAAACTTTATGTATTTCACAAGTAATTAGAAGAAGATGACCATGTTCATGGCTCATTTGAATACGTGAGTATGGTTGCGTTATAAAATTTTTATTTAGTTATTTTTTTTTACTTTTAATATTGAAAAATCACCTTCTAACTTTGTTCATGTTCTGCTCAGCTGTGATTGCTTCTACGTGGTAAATTTTTTAATCATTAGCTTTAGGGGGTATTTTGATGTGTTTGTCATTAACTGGCCAACTTACATTTGTGTGTTTATCTTTTCTGGTTAGCTTTAGAAGTTAGAGTGGTGTGCTTGCCTTTAAGTACATAGCTTTCGAAGTTACATTAGCACTGTTTTAAGTAGTTAGTTTTAGAAGCTACAATTGTGTGTTTATATTTAATTGGTTAGCTTTCAAAGTTATATAAACTGTTTCTCATCAGAACTAAAGCATTTTTTCTTTTAATATAGAAAAATCAAATTCTCAGTTTGTTCATCTTCTGCTCAGATCTGATTGCTCAAACCATCATTCTGATAGTGCCGCTAATTTAAATGTCTTCAGATTTGAATTTTAGACTACAGCATAAACTAATATTGATGTACAGTAATACAGTAACATTACATAATATGAAGCACTGAGAGAGGACGTGGGTGTAACATTGTGGAAATTTACTTTACTTTTATTATCCTTTTTTGTTGATGCTTGCAAAAAAAAAAAAAAAAAAAAAAACATGGTGAAATTGAGCTCTTGCATTAGAGATGCTGCGGGACACATGTTTAAGGAAGCGCTATATAAGATATATGCAATATAAGTGATTTTTCCCCAAGGTCCCTCTCAAGAGGAGCCAGAACCAGGAATTGTGAAGGAAATGAGAGAGATTTGGATATACTTACCTGGTTCTCTTCTATACTACAGTGCATGGTGCTAAGTGTAATAAAAAGTAAAGATATTTGCAGTCGAAATGAGATTGAGGATGATAAAGATGTCTGCAAGCAAACTTTTAATTACTTTATGAGAATGAGATTCTGATAAGAGAGACATGGATAGAGATGTTGAACAAGATAAGATCATTACAGGAATAAAATTAGCGTTAATAGGAACAAGTGCATTTTCAGCATTTATATGTATTTTTTGAAATGCAGATATACATGTGATTAAAATCCAAACAAATAGCCTGAAGGAGTATTCAGGTGAATCCTAGGGTGTGTGTTGTCTGATGTTTCTTTAGATCTTTTCATTTACAGCTTTAATTCGTAGCTACAACTTATGTCTGACTCACAACATGGAAGAAAAACGTAGCTTCCTTTTATCCTTTTAAACATCACAGCTCATTAAATGTGTATAGAAATCTTATGAAGAAAAATAAAAAAGCTCAGAATGACATAGCTGAGATTGTTTGCATGTCTGGTAAGTGTATAGAGCTGCTGTAGTACAGTTAACTTTCTTTGCTAATCTGCAGACAAAGCTAGCATGAATGCTAGCATGTAGTATCTAAAGCAAATAAGAAATCCCATAGATAATTGCTGTTTTCTTTAACAAGTTAGCATTAGAAACCACATTGGTGTGCTTCTCTTTAACCACTTAGCTTAGGAGCTACATGGTGTGTTTGCTTTAAGGAAGCGCTATATGAGATATATAGCTTTAGAAGCTATGTTAATGTGGTTTCCCTTAACTAGTTAGCTTTAGAAGCTACATCGGTGTGTTTCTCTTTAATTACTTAGCTTTAAAAGCTATATTGGTGTAACTGTTTGAACTACTTAGCTTTAGACGCTACATTAGTGTGCTTTCCTTTAACTTGTTAGCTTTAGAAGCTACATCGGTGTGTTTCTCTTTAATTGCTTAGCTTTAGAAGCTATATCATGTTTCTCTTTAACCAGTTAGCTTTAGAAGCCATACCTGTGTGTGTGTGTGTGTGTGTGTGTTTTAATCATGTTAGCTTTAAAAGCTATATTGGTGTGTTTGTTTATAACTAGATATCTTTGGAAGCTATATAAGTGAATTTCTCTTTAACTACTTTGCTTCAAAAGCTACATTGGTGTGTTTCTGTTTAACTACTTAGCTCTAGAAGCTATATTGGTGTGTTGGTTTTAATTACATAGTTTGATAAGCTACATTGGTGGTGTCTTTTACTGGTTAGCTTTAAAATCTGTAAAGCTATGACTATGTTTCTTATCAGCACTAAAATCCAAATCATTGGACAGGTTACATTTGTCACTTGTTAGCATGAGCACACAATTAAGGCACAAACCCACGGTAAACACAGAAAGGTGAGATAAATAGGAATAAACTGTGTTTTTTTTTTTTTTAATGTGTGTGAAGTGCAAAGCTTTAAAATATCCCTGTGAGACCGGTCATAATGATGTCAGATTTTTTTTTTTAACAAAGAAAAAGAACAAACCTAAATGTTAACCACTTTGGGATTTTCTGGTTACAGATTAAACCCAGTTCTCGGGACTACATTCTAATGCAGTACATCCTCTATTGAAAATCGCTTTTGTTGAAGGACAAGGCTTAATCTGTGAGCACAAAAGCAGCCCATAAAGCCACTTAAACCAGTGAATAAAAACAATAGGTGAATTAGCGAATTGTGAAAGAGGTGAAAGTCGGAGGAAGGTGGAGGTGGAGGTTGGGGGGGTGATGGGGGGTGGGGGGGGCAGTGCCGGTCACTGCTGTGTCTCTGTCCTTGTAATGGCCTCATAAATTACATTTTCTTTCTGCTGTCTTTAATTACCACACAAAAGACTGAGCAAAGCAGGGAGTCGAGGTACTGAAAAAGAAGAAGGGGAACCTGTAATGATCTTCTCTTTCAGTGTTTTTTTTTTTTTTTTTTTTTCCGTTGACATTTACCAGCTCAGTGTGAAAGGCAGTTGCTAGACCAGGTGCCTCGACATACACGTTTGACCCCTGGGTCATTTCTGACTGAGGAAGCGCAGGATGACAAGGCAGAAAAGGTTACACGCGGCTCTTGTACACGTGAAAGCACGTCCGGCTCACCGTCCAGGGTGAATGGAGCCAGGATGAGGAATTTCATGCATAAAATTACCGCTGGATGACTTGTCTTGCTCCTGTCGCACTGATATCCCCAGATAACCAGCAAAGGCAAAGAGAAAACACCCCCCACCCATACACTCACACACACACACGGACAAACAGGGACACCCCACAGCATCCTGCAGCCATGCTCCTATTCATGTGCCTCCGCCATGAGGAGGTGCTGCATCTTCTGTGCTCATTACCAACCAAATTAGGTCACCGTGGGTGGGAGGGAGAAGACTCGGGCGCCATTCTTTCACATGCATGTGGATAATCTTCATAAACCAGAGCTTCTGTGAGCAAAGAAAGAGAAGGAAGAAGGGCAAATGTAGGAAACACTCCTGCTGTAAGGTTTGAAGAACGACAGAGCAGGCATAAAGTGTATATCTACATGCACAATGTCAGGCATGAAGGAGAAGAAAGGTGTGTAGGAGAAAAAAAGAAAACATTTTTACACACTTTTCCTTTTTTTTCTCGTGTATTCATACTAATCTAGCACACCATGTATCCACAGAGTATAAATGATCATCATGTATGGAAATGAAGCTTGTTTAAAAGGTCAGAACTCTTAAATCCTTCCAAAATCAATATGTAATATGTATAATAACTATAAAATGAGTCCTAAAATCAAAATCAGTTCAAGCTGCAAAACAAGTGACCAATTATCTTTGGTCATTCACACAGTATATTGATGCAACTCTTGTTTATATAAGGAAAAAAAGGAAAAATGTAACATTTTATTGCAAGCCGTGATGGGGTGGAGGTCGAATCAAAGTCATTAATTAGTCATTACTACATGGAGAATGAGGATGTATTAGTGGAAAATAATGTAATATACACACTACCGCATTGTTTGTTAATTACATTTATACAAATTTTCCTCTATGCTTCAAAATAATTACAAAAAATAATAATTATAACTTAATTATACTTATAGCATATTGACATTAAAACAACAAATACTGCAAATGTCATATTTATTTCACTATAAACTAAATATACTGGTTATTAACCCAGATTTGAATGTTGATGCAAATATGTGATCTGTTAGTTGATTTCTCAGACATGTTAAAGAATGATGTGTGCTCTTGTTAAAAAAGAAATGATTATATACAGTATAAAATCATTAATTTCAAAAGAATTAGAATATACACACTGATTTATGCTTCTTTAAATACACAACCGCTCTATTAATAACCAAATATCCTTAACGAGTCATATTTTATGCAAAAATTTTAATTTTAGCAACAGAAAATTTTTGTTTGTTTTAAACTTCCAAATAGAGATCTAATGTTGGAATATTGATATCACTATAAAAAGAGTGTCCACAGATTTGTTTTTGCCTTTTACACACACACACACACGCACACGCACAAACAACTGTTTTCTCATTTTACCAAGCATGAAACCAAAATGTTAATTGATCATTAGTTTTTTGTTTGTTTGTTTATTTGTTTTTAATGATTGATGATCATTTGAAAAGAGCTGTCAGTGCAGTGATGCACAATTTACAGTATGATGCATCATTATTTTGAATCAGAGAGCGAGAGAGATAGAGAGACAGAGAGAAAGAGGTGTCGTACTATGATGAGAATAATCATCTGGATGTAGGAAAGAAAGAAGATCCCTGCATATGGAGAGGCTTAGCCGGCTTTAATCCTTTGCACAAATCAGTGCATGGTTATTAAAACAAGGTGCATGATGTACAGAGCATGATAAATAAATAAAACTGGGTTAAAGACTGAGCTAAAGCACGAGCTCTGGCTGCACTGGGTGGTGATGCTGTGACCTACTTTATGTTTTTTTTTTTTATTATGAGTAATTGATTGAAAAGCAGCTGTAGGCTACTGTAAAAGTACTACCTTTGAGTGTGTGTGTGTGTGTGTGTGTGTGTGTGTGTGTATGAGAGAGAGAGAGAGAGAGTGAGACACGTTAAAGGGAGTATCTCTCTCTAATCATCCCTGGCTCATCAGTAAAGCATGCACACACTACATGACATGTGCTATAATGCAATAATGCCCAGCACCCGTGAATCACTCTGTATGTGTGAATGCTTTATGCATGTATCTTTATGCATGCATTTTTTTTAATGCACGTGATGAATGACGTCCGATATGGCAATATTAGTGTTTCGCCGACATTCACGCGCAGCTTTCGTTCATGTCATTTTTTTGACAATAAATGAAGCGCGCGTGCACGTTATTAACCATGCGCTGCATTGCTCATTAATCATCATCATCATCATCATCATCATGAGCATCGTTTGACATCTCAGTCGAGCAAATTGAATAAGTTTGTGTGGTTACACAGTAGAACAACAGCTTGCACGCTGAAGCATGTAAACACGCACACACACACACACACACACGCTAAAAATATTAATAATAGAAAAGAAATAAGTCTCCAAGGTTTGCGCACGCGGATTCTCATTCAAGATACGGTTTCTAGACAGCACTGCTGTTTGATGTCATCTTCATCTTCTTGATATTCTAACTTATTATAACGACAATTATCATAAAAATACATTCTAAAATGTTATAACAGCTCATTATTATTATTATTATTATTATTATTATTATTATTATAATAATAATAATAAAAAATTAACTGGAAAATCCCCAGATATCCAGTTCATTATAAGTGGCTCAATGTTGCTCACATAAAAAATAATAATGCCAATAATAATAATAATAATAATAATAATTTTAATGTTAATTTTTAAACAATAACAGTTCAGTAAAAAAAAAACATAAAAAAATTACAGTTCAGTTATAATTTATAAAACAATTTATAATTTTGTATTAGCTACATTTAATGAAACAAGTTACTTATAGAAGCCTATATGCATTCTGATAATAATAATAATAATAATAATAATAATAATAATAATTATTATTATTATTAGTAGTAGTAGTAGTAGTAATATTGAAAGGACAAAATAATAATAATAATAATAATAATAATAATAAACTCCAGGTTTTACTTGAGGGTAAATATTTGCACTTCTCTGCACCCACCTTTGCACCTAGGATGATAGATCATCCTAAATCATCTATAACAGCTTATAAAACAGGAATAACATTTTCTCTGCTACACTTGCAGGTCACACCACTGCATCTTCAGTCACCATTTTCTCTTTCACCTCCTCCTTCAGCCCTAGATTTTTTTTAAACACCCCAGGCCTCAGGTCATGCATGATTAATAAATGTTTATCTGTTTGGAAATGGTGCACAATGGACTGGTGACCCTGCGCAGCCTCGACACCTCGCTGGAGGAGAGAAAAGGGGCGCCTCCGGGGCCTGAGGGTCCTCCAGGCACTGACCCCCGGCTCCCATCATTCACTGCTGCAGCTGCCTTTGTTTCAGCACCAACAATGAGACGGTTTTCCCAGGGAAGGAAAAAAGCAATGTGCTCTTAAAACACACACACACACACACCAAGTTGCAGGCAGCCATTTTATCGGTGCAGCGCGCGCTATTGTTGCAGGCTACAATTTAGACTTCTAGATCTTAACGATCTTAATAGTGATGCAAAATAAATAATAAAAATACTACGACTAATACTAATAATCCTCATCATCATCATCCTGAAATTTGCTGCTTACAAAAAAAATCTACAAAAATGTTAGCTTTTTGTTCAACGCAAGAAAAGGCCCTTTGGTGCAGCGCGTGCACTCACCATCAAAGACAAAAATGAAACAAACCTGGATCTAATAAATAACTCTCTCTCTCTCTCTCTCTTTTTTTTTTAACTATATTATCAAGTGTTCACAAGAAACGCTATAGGTATAGGACAAAAAAAAGATCTCTCCTGCCCAAGTCGCATCTTTTATTTATTAATGCATCATCATATGTGTGTGAAATGTGATTGATTTTTTTTTTCTCTTTTTCCAGAAATATTTTGCAGCACGGATTATAAATAGATTCCCTCATGGACGCGTTAAATGCATGTAAACTGCGGTGTTCAAGGCTTTACGCAGAGGTGCGTGTGTCGTTTCGGTAAGCTATTGTGGTCCAAAAATACGCAAGCGCGTGTCATAGTGTCGTAGATTCCTTATATAACCTTTAAAAAATAGTCTTGCACTTGCTGCAAATAGTGATGCAAGAAAGACACCAGGAAATACAGTAGGGCTAAGTGATGGCGATGATGATGATGCAGAGGTGCAGTATGTGTGTGTGTGTGTGAGAGAGAGAGAGAGAGAGAGAGAGAAAGAGAGAGAGAGAATGTCTGCTCGGGTGACGGATTGCATCTTGGAGATGCCACTGAGGTCAGGGATCAGGACCGAACCTGGAGTCGGATGCAGATGCGTGATGTAGTGATGGGATACCTAATCATTTCTTCAGATGTGGGCGACCCCGTGTACAGCACGCTGCAATAGTGTAAATGGTAAAGAAGCTGCTTTTTCCTCCCTGTAGAGCTATTGCAGCATGTGTGTCTGTGTGTGTGTGTGTGTGTGAGCGAGAGAGAGAGAGAGAGGGAGGGAGGGAGGGAGGTAGAGATTTAACTCATTATAATGCACACAGCGACCTGCCCTCTTTCGGGGGGGAAAAAAGGGAAAAAAGCGCAGCCATGCTTTGCAGAGGCTCTCCAGCCCCCCTGACTCACTCCAACACAGGGCAAGCCGCACAACGGACGCTTCCTGCTCTCTCTCTCTCTTTCTCTCTTTCATTCTCTCTCTCTCTCTCTCTCTCTCTCTCTCTCGCATACACAATGCATACAGTCCTGATGGAAGGAACCAGGAACGGGCTGAAATAAAAGCAGCAAGCTTTTCATCCATGACAAATAGCGGATACGTCTTGCGCGTCATCTCTGCATCCATCCATCCATCCATCCATCCAAGCACGGAGTGTGTATGTAAGTAAGTACATCAGGACCGCATCCAGGAATGCAATCTGCTCGTTTTGCTCATGAAATGTGATGAAAGACCAAACCGTGTATGTGTGTGTGTAAAGCTCTCTCCATGCAGCTCTCAGCATCAGTGCGTGACGCGCGATTCACTCGCTATTGTTAGGCGCGGGGGGGAAAAGAGAGCGCAGGACAATAGGCGGCATCATCATCATGTCGTGCTTTATAGTGTAGAGCGCATCCTTAGATACACACGTCGTGTTATTTGTGTGTGTGTGTGTGTGTTTCTTCTTCTGCTTCTTCTTCTTGTTGAGATCGATGTCCTGCTTTGCCTCATCACCGCATCATCGCCCTGCTCTCCTCAGACAATAGATGTGGGACAACCGGGGCAGAATGTATATTTTTCTTATGCACGAAATAAGTAGGGTGTACTAACTTAAGGAGCATGCACAGGTTGTATTTTTGTTCAGTTTGTCTTGGTTTGTTCGGTGGTTGTTTTTTTTGTTTTGTTTCACCACCATCATCATGCAAAAAGCATGCACTTTGATTTATTTATTTATTTAATTCATTATTTATTTGTTATACTTTTGTGCAAGATGTGAAAACATGATGTCTTGGAAGCAATAATGATGATGATGATGATGATGATGCGATTGCTCACTAAAGGTATGATGCTCTGCACAGCTTTAAGTGCTTCTGAGGCTACTGATGGCCGCTTACTGAATTTCCCATTACATCAGCTGTAGCCTGAGGCGTGCTAATGCTATTAGCAGTAATGTGAAACATTAATGGAGATATAGACTGGAGAGTGTTATAGAACACTTTAGCAGGCCTTAGAATATGAATTATGAATAATAAAAAAAATGACCCTCTAACAGAAGACTGAGAGAAACAGAGAGAGAGAGAGAGAGAGAGAGAGTGTGTGTGTGTGTGTGTGTGTGTGTGTCTGTGTGTGAAATCTTTGAGGTCAAGAGAATGAAAAATTTGCTAGGAAAGAAAATTTTGAGTGTCACACCAGGCGTGGGCGCAGTGTATCAGAGTGTACTATAGTGTATTGTATTGTGTGTGTTTGTGTGTGTGTTTGTGTGTGTCTGCATAAATTGAAGATCCTAAAAAACCTTATATGGATTATATAATCAGTATTATAGAAGTAGCAAGTAGGAATATAATGCAAGCCAGCACTAATCTACATATCGGACTATCTAAAGAGGTCACATCGTTAAAACCTTTCAGTGTGGTGATTAATGTGACAAATCCCTGTGTGTGTGTGTGTGTGTGTGTGTGTGTGTGTGAGAGAGAGAGAGTGAGAGAGTGAGAGAGAGAGAGATGGGAGGGTGCTGGTGGTGCTGGTGTTGTATAAATAGAGTGATTATGTCAGAGCAACGCGCCTCACTTTTAGTTTTCAAGGACACAGGGAGACGATCAGTGACGTCACTACCGGCAGCAGAGGCAGCGTCCCGCACCAGATGCTTTATTTGTTTAGTTGGAGAGCGTTTATAAATCCCTTAAGTGAACCAGAAGAGTGGGTGTGTGTGTGTGTGGTGGGAGGGGGGGGGGCAATCAAGGAGGACGGGATGCAGGGAGATCAGGGGAATTTCACAGCTGAGCTTGGATTTATTTTTATTTTTTTACATTTTGGACCTACTGTGATTTTTCTTTTCCGAAATGAACGCGTCGTGTCTAGAATATCCTGGATTTGTATTATCTTTTAATTTTCTACACCTGAAACTGGAGCATGATTGAAAAAAAACCTAATGTGTGTGTGTGTCTGTGTCTGTGTGTGTTTTCATCTTGTAGGTGTTTGCTCCAGAAGACATCACACAACATTTTTTTGGGGGGGTGAATTCCTCTTTGAAGCAGATACCACTTTAAACTCACAATGGCTTCGCAGAGTTTATTTTCTTTCTACCCAGTTTTTTTTTTTTAAGGATGAAGGATGAAGGCAACCTCCTCAGTCTTTTACACGCATCATGCAATGTTTCAGCTCCAACAATTAAGCAGGCAAATCAGCCTGCTTGTGTGGTTTTTCTTTTTTTCCTTTCATCCCCTCATCCGCTCAGCACCACTTTTAAGCACTTAAGGAAAGGTGGTGCTCACAGGATACCGACCAGACGACCGAGAGTCGCGCGCCGGAACATGAACCAGGATGAATATGGATTTTTTTTTTTTGCTGTTTCAAGGAGCCAGTGATATTACAGCTGCTTGCACTGGAGTTGGGTTTGAGGTGGGGAAAAAGGAGGGGGTGGGTTATGGGAATAAATCAGTGTGTGTGTGTGTGTGTGTGTGTGTGTGTGTGTGTGCGCAGACTGTGATTGATCTGAGACTCTAGCTCTCCGTGTTCACAGCGGACCTTGATTTAATGTCTTACAATTAAGGCACGCGGTGAATGCCAAGAGCGGAGCCTTTCGCCATCACACACAAAACAAAAGCGTGAAGTCTTCACTCAGTACTGCATTCCTCGTGAATTTTAATATTTCTAATAAAAAATAATAAAGCATGACTGAATCAGTAGGTCTGGGTTTGGATCTTTTGGAACCTTAAACTCACAGAAAAATAACTTGTCCTTGGCCCTTTTTGTGGCCTTAATCTATAAAATCCATATAGAACCTTTAAAATGGTTTAATCTCTTTCAGGATGAAGATTTAAAGGTGCAGGTCAAGGTAAAAACAAAAAAAGGTACACTTGGTGTTTCCTTTACATGATTTTCTTCTTAGTAAGAACAACATATTTAAAAGAGAATAAGGATTTAGATTTTAGGAGGAAAAAAGTGAATTTTCATATGGATAAAGGATTGCACAGTTTATACTGGAAGTGAGGCGCTGTCCAGGTCTTGTGGTGCTGAATACCTTGTATTGCCCCAACAACAACAACAAAGTTCATGGATTTAAAATCTGTAAAACATTTATCATTTATAAACCAGTGCTTTTAAATCCGAGATATTAATAAGAGATGAAAATGGAGATAAATCAGTTCCCCGTAGAGTCTTTAAATCATTTTTATCTCTTTGCCTGACTGCATAAGGGAGCATAAATTATTATTTGCTATTACACCTTTATTAAGATTATCATTGATATAAATGGTTATAAACATTTTCACTCAGAATGTGTTCATGATCAAAAGGTGTAAATGAAACATTTGTAAAATATAATTTAAAAATATATATTTGTGTGGATTATATATTTTTTAGGCCTCA
Organism: Clarias pachynema; assembly: GCA_030014365.1. Classification (NCBI taxonomy): domain Eukaryota; kingdom Metazoa; phylum Chordata; class Actinopteri; order Siluriformes; family Clariidae; genus Clarias; species Clarias pachynema. The sequence continues at coordinate 19,974,483 of JAQMYL010000019.1, forward strand.
ACACCATGAGAATTTTCTGTATGCAGAATTAGCATTCATGATCGATAACAAATCAAATCAACAACAATCCGTCCAAATTCTACATATCATCATGTTAGCTAGTTGGGATGCTACAGGAGCATCACTGTGTTTAAGTGTTGAAATGTTTCATATCGATGTAAATACTTAAAACTAATATACATGAAGAGGCAAAATGTCTCGTAATATTTATTTTAATGTACAGTATTTGCAATTCTTTAAAAATAAGTGTTTTAATGACGGGTAAATCTTGCAAAATCAGCAGTGTGAAATTAAATTGGCTTCAGTCGGTGTACTTGTTTAATATTGAACGCGCACACACACACACACACACACACACACACACACACAGAGAAATTATTATCACTGGTTAGTTCTGCATAGTTGCCAACGTTAATGTTTGTTGGAGATTATAGAAATTAATGTTTAGCTTTTATTTTAAAAAAAATGTTTATCCAAATTTTTATTTTTTGACAGTTTGCTCAGACATCAACTTTTAACCTTACACTTTATATTCTTCAAATATTTACAATCCCATCTCACATTAGTAGAAATAAATTGACTTTAATTTTTCTGCTACATTAAGATTTTATTGTGTTTAACATTTTAAACACAGAGATGTGTGTCTTGTTTAAGATCCTCATTGACAATACTGGAATTTGATCTCACAACTTTGTAGATGTTAGAACAACCCCTCTGTCCTTTTAATGAACAATGGAAATAAATATGGAGAAAAAACCCTATAACAATAATAAACTGACCTGCTTTATTGTTTCTGATTTCTTACAAATACCTGTTACTATTTTGAGACAAAACTAGACTTCAAAATCTCTTACCTAATCACCTACAATCGTTTAAATCCCTGCAAGTGAGAAACAACAGCGCCCCCTGTTGATCAAAATCAACGTTTAAGAACAGATAAGCAGATTACCCGTGCAATGGAATGTGGTCAGAAAAATGCGACATAATGATCGAATCAAATCAGATTATCAGCAAGACATGACATCATAATAAAAAGCGATAGGCTCTCTCTCAGAAATAATAAAGTGCTCTTTCAGCTTTTGATAAGAAGACACCATTGAGAGGGAGGGATGTTTTGTATTTGAAAATGTGCAGATAATGCAATGATTAAATGTACACACTGTGCATTAAATTAATAACACACACACACACACACACACACACACACACACACACACACACACACATTGTATTAATGCACATTAAAAGTCCAAGAAATACAAAATAAAATAAAATTTCACCTTGATGCAACTACACTTTGGCAGAGAGTGTAGAAATCAGATCTGGGACTGATTTATCATCAGATATCCATTTTTATGCAGAAACCTGTTCACTTTTCTTAAATCAAAGGCTAGATGATGATCAGTGAGCGTTATAACCGTCTGCATGATGTTTCACTTCACTTTGAAGGATTTGTCTTTGAAATCTGAACAATATCAAATTTAGCATCATCATATTTTGTTTCTAAGATAAGAATAAAACGTGACAAACCTGTAAAAGAAAGCACAAAGTGTTTACAAGAATTTGCTCCTGAATCAAAAAGGGATTTTCGATTTTACACTGATAACAGAAGCGCTGGGTTAGCAGTGTTACATTACACACACACACACACACACACATGCACTATTCTCCGAATTACACCACCGCCCCACGGCAGCAGACGGACGAGGTAAGTCCATCCTCTCTGCAGAGCGCGTGCATCATTATTCTCATCATGCCCCGGGGCAGGACAGAGCGGCGCGCGCAGCCACACCAGCCGCTCTCACATGAAGAAGTCGGACTAATTGGTATGAAGTGACCACTTTGAAATGATGAAATTGCTACAGGGTGAAGGGGGGGGAGGGGGAGGGGAGGGGGGGCGGGGAGACATCTCTTGATCCAATTCAGTTGCTAAGCAACTGATGTTTGTTAAAGGCACAAAGAGAGCCGGAGAAGTAATTGAATTAGCATGTATTATACGCTGCAAACTTCAGCGCTCGCGCGCCGCAGGACTGTGAGGACACAAAAGCGCGGTGCGGGTGCAGCGGGTCCACACTTCAGGATCAGAGAGACGTTAATGCTGACGCTGTGGGGACGCTGAGCCGTTTACAGCAACACTCTGACCTTCATTTACACTACAGAACACTAGAGAAACAGGGACAAAGAACAGATAGAGCGAGGGAGGGATGGATGGATGCAGGGATGATCCAAAAAATGTTTAAAAAAATAAATAAAAAAAAAGGACAAACGAATGTAGATGGACTATATATAGACACACACACACACACGTCATTGTACTGTTGGCCCTGTGTTGACATGCATATAACAAATAAACTGAACTTGAATAAACGAAACTTGAATTCGATGGTTCATAGATAAATTAGATGCAGGACAAAGAATGAATGGGTCACGGATAGGAAAGATTGATGAGTAGGTCAGTAGATAGATGGATGAATTATATGATAAAATGATGCAGATATACACACTGTGGATAAAGGGATTGATGGGTGTGATTTAAGGAATTAATAGATAAAGGGATGACTGGTCAGTGATTGAATGGATGGATGGATGGATGGATGTCATAGATAAATAAATGACCAGATATTCTCCATTCTATACAGGTACATTGGATGAGTGGATGGCTGTATGGATGAATGATGGGTATTTGGATGGATTGGTTTTGTCTGTCTGTCTGGCTGGATGGATCAAAAGACAAATTTATGGATAGATGAATGATGGGTAGAAAGATGGGCAGGTGATGGGATGCATTGGTGGGTGGGTGTAACAATACATGGATGGATGGATGATGAATGGATCAAAGGATAAATAGATGGATATGTATGTACAATATGTATACAATATATATA
>JAQMYL010000019.1:19980436-20000210 GCA_030014365.1 Clarias pachynema
TTTTTAGTTTATGTCTTATGGTGTTGACTCTTTTAGTGTTCATACAAATATTTACACATTAAGTTTACTGAAAGTAAGAACAGTTGAAAGTCAGAGGACGTTTCTTTTTTTGCTGAGTATATATAAATTATAATGTTCTTTTTAAAAAAAAATTATTATGGAGTCAATAAGATGACACATGAATCACCACACAAAAGATTTGCGATATGATACTGAATCAGTTTCTCCACCATCTCAAGGATATAATGTAGTGGAGAACCTCTCAGAACTCTAACTCTATATATCTAACCCCAGAGAGGGGCGTGGTCTCTCCCTGACCTCTCGTCCTCACACTTACTCAAATAGTTTAATTTATGATAAAAGAAACCTTTTATGGACAGTTAAAGTTTTTTTTTTTTAATCATTATATCATGGTCCTACCTTTTTACATAGAATCTTTAATTGTCACTTTAATACAATATTGAACATTTTACTTATTTTTTTGAATTTACACAATTAAAATTAAAGGTACAACAATTTTTTAGTGGTTGACCCTGTTGCTAGAGATGATGCAGTAGTTTAAGAACTGTGATTGGTTGATAAAAAGGTCTTAAAATCTGCTCTTTGTGAAAATAGAAAATATGTTAATAGAATAGAGAGTGAAATCATAATGTTTGTATATAAAGAAAATGTATAATCATGACTATAGGCTACTTTATGCAAAAACAGCCAAATGTTAAAAATGTGTCTACTTTTGAAGCAACCAATTTCCACGCAGTAGTTACGATATTTAAGTTCTTACATTTATTTACCGTACTGATTTTATTACTTGTGATCCATTTCAGATTGATGTGAACAAAATAGTTCAGCTTTGATCAATTTACATGATTGCAGGACAGTCGTCTATTTAAGTTGCACTTTTTTATGGTATGGTATTGGACAGAAGAGCAGTGTTTACTTTTATGTTTAGTGTTCGGAGAATATTTCTATGTCCCTGCTACAGAAACTCTTAATCCTCTTAAAAGTCCTCCTCTCTACTCTTAACAAGTTTATCTAGGAGCTGTTTTAGGTCTAAGATGTTTTGTGAATCATTTTTATCTTTACTAAGATTTAGTCCTAAATTTAAGAGAAAATTTTCTTGGAATTTCATCACTAGGAACTGCTTTTAAGCTTAAGAAGCTTTGTGAATATGGACCCTGGTCAGTAATTTCTAGCCTGTTGTTGTTGTTGTTGTTGTTGCTCCTGCTGCTGCTTTAGTTTTGACTGTGACATTTTTATAAAGGGTTCTTTGGAAAGCCAGAAGTTCTTACGTTTCTAATACTGTTGCATATTCATAAAAAGTAGCATTTATGGTTCCCCAGAAGGACAACCATAGGACCTCTAATGGCTGTAGCTTCAACTTTGCGAAGATTATCAATGTGAGAACCATGTTTGTTCACAAAAGAGAGATTGTTGTTCCTTAAAGAACCCTTTGAGCATTGATTTTTAGCTATTTGTTAGTGTTTTAATCTAAAACGTGACATTGTATGTATTCTTAGACATTTTGTCTGGAGACCTTTTGGACAGACAAACACTTTGTTTTAGGGTTCTGCACAGAACCTTTAATGGCTCCTGTAATGGCACAACAGGTCTAGCTTTAATGATTTTTCTCTTAGAGTCTCTTCTTAAATTCTTAAATTCACTCTCTTAAATTAAACAGGAATGGGACCAGAAATGGTTCTTTAGGTCAAAGAAGAACCCATTTTAGTTCCATAAAAAACATTTTGGTGTTACCTTTAAACAAATACTGCTGCTCCAGCTTTTGTCCTTCTAATTGTGGTTACTGCTGCTGCTGTTGTTTCTGGTGTTGTTATTGTTCCCGTTGTTGCTGTTTTTGCTGTTGTTGGTGTTATTGTTGTTCCTCTGTTGTTGTTGCAGATGTTGTTTTTGTTGCTGCTGCTGTTGTTGTTTCTCTTTTGTTGTTGTTGCTGTTGTTTTTGTTGCTTTTGCTGTTATTATGGGTTTTGCTGTTCATTTTTCTGCTGCTGCTGTTTTCATGTTGCTATTGTTGTTGTTGATGTTGCTGATGTTCTTGTTGCTGTTATTGGTGCTGTTGTTGATGCTTATTATTATTGGTGGGGTTCATGTTGCTGTTGTTTTACTTCATTGTTTATGTAACATGTATGGAAGGAGTCTCCAGTGTCAGTGCTTTGTAACAGTCAGCAAGTTTTCAAAATGTTTTCTCAAAAAAGCAAAAATAAGAGAAAGAAAGGGGGGGAAAAGATTGGTCGTTGAGGGAACTGTTACTTACCTTTGCTACAATGTAAGTGAGAACAAGACCTAGCTACTTTCTTTAACATTCCAGTTGTTCCAATGTTCCAATGTTAACATTCCAATGTTTCTTTAACATTATAATTAAATGTAACTATAAATGGATAATAAAAGCTCAGTGTGATATTCATTAACAAAGAATAATGTACACATTGTTGTGGCTTAAAATAAATACAATGATTTATAATGTGCAGTTAGTGGTTTAAAAAATCTGTTGTTCATAATTTTCCTTTAACAGCACTCTCTTCTGGAGTTTAATTCTTGAGACAGTAGATTAAATAAAACTGTGGCAGAAATATTGTTGCTGAAATATAATATTGTTTGTATGTTTTTTCGTAGCATTTATTACTCTTCTTTACTTGTGTTGAATTAAAGCACAGAGTAAATCAAGAAACAGCTAAAACACCACTGAATGAATCCTTTTCACTTAAGCAGAAATTCAAGACTTTTATTTCTGATTTACTCATTTTTATGCTAATAGTGAAAAAGTGTTATGATGCTTTTGATTTACTGCTTTTGAAAGAAGTGGCCACTTGGTGGCGACCCAGTCATGTTCATTCATCACTAGCACTCATCCCTAACATTTCTGACCCTCATGCCTAGACAAGCTCAGAGTGCTCTTCAGATACTCTTCAAACATAGTTGGTATTCATAGAGAGTACAAGCAATGCTGATTTCTTTTTTTTTATTATTATTATATTAAATTATATTTTTAAACAAAAGAAACAAACACAAACATGAATGAATTAGAAATACATGTTTAACATGTTTTCACTCAGTGGTATCTATCTTATGATATATCAAAAGGAGTCTTTTTCTTAGAAAAAAAAAAATAGAAAAGCATCACCAAGTGTGAAAAATAAAAATTCGCTGTAAAGCGATGCTCCAAATGTCAGTATGAGTAAGCACAACAAACAGAGCAGAGCCGAGTCATCTGTCAGCTGTGACACAGTCTCACTAAAATAGACCTGCGTTCTTCCTATTCTAAGTAAAAAGGTTCAGGATTAAAGGAATAAATGACTTTTATGTAAATTAACTCTTTAGTCCATGAGTGACAGCAGGCTTGCTGTCAGACTTTGACTTCTAGTTCTGAGACAGAAAGAAAATATCTAAGAATGCAGTGAAACACTTCTTGACATGCTGTTGCGAGAAAATCATCAACAACTGTGAGGTGCTAAGGAGTGGAGTTAGCCTACTAACTACTAGCCTAACATTAATTATTTTCCTATAACAGCACATCCTGGAGTGTTTTCTCCTCTTATAGGTTACTACAACTTACTGTGATTTATTAATGAGACACTAAAAGACATACTTTTATCAATTTATAGATATACAGTATGCATTTAATATGTTGTGGGATGTCTGCAAAAACATGTCAGTTCCTGTTCTCACTTATGTTATAGCAGCTGTTTCCTCACTTCAGCCACTATTTTGTAAAACTACAGTATAACTATTTAGCTTGTCATGACACAAAGAATCCACACAACTTTTCTGTCTTAAAAATATATATAATAAATGCAATTTTTAAATAAAATTACAAATTATATAAATCTGTACCCTCTGTTGCAAAGTGCTGACACGAAAAAATAGTTTTGAAAAAATGTCTACTTACAGAAAATATCCCATAATCATATCCAATGATTAAATGTGAATCAACTACAGAAACAATAACATATTATAACAAGTGCAATAATAAGCCTATGAACTGTGATTTGTAGCTTCATTTTATAGAAAATAAATCGATTTTATTGATCATTTATGATCATTTTATGATCATCATTTCATATGCTGAACAGATGAGAAGTTTTAAAGAAAGTTTGAAAGGTAGTAATAGAAAGTTTACAAAAAAATTGAATGAAGCAACAAATCATATAATTGTATTTGATCACAAATTTCCCTGCTATTAAAATATAAAAGAATTATTTTTCAGTATATAGCCTATGTGAAGTTTTGGGCATGAAAATATGGTGAATATTTTGTAAGACAGATCAGTAAACATCAGATGTGAAATGTTTGTAATGTAATTAGTGTGTAATTTGTGGACATTTGAACGAACATTTCATGGATATCAAGAGCATAATATACAGTATAAAATAAAATAAAATAAAAATATGAATGTAGTCAAATAAAATGTAAAAGACAAAAACACAGAGAGAGAGGCTACAGAGACACAAGATCTCTTTAAGAATCTGTCCCAACTTTGTAGTGAGGGACAGAAACACAGCTCCTGCTCACTACCGTTTAATTCCATTATTTAAAACATTAACCTGATTGGTGCGTCTACTCTACTCCAGGCCAATCATCTTCATATTAATAAGCAGCCACGTGTTGCCAGGTACTGACTGTTCCTTGGCACTCTAACCTGGTTTTAAAAAAAAAATTTCAACACACGGTCTATAACAGAACTGTGTTGTTGTTTTTTTAATTTAATTCAGGATATTAATTAAACGCATCTTGTTTTTACTTTGACTGGTTAAAAATAAACCTTTAGTGGTTTTTTTTTGTTTTGTTTTTTTTAACTCACCACTAGACTCTGTTCAAATCTGGCAACCCGGAGCCCGCATGGAGATAATGATGTAAAGACTCACCCCCTGCTCATGATGATGCTGATGATGATGATCGGTGGAGATTTGGAGAGGGAGGGAGGAGGGTGGGGGAACACGGTGGATGTGGATGTGGACACACGGGCGCGCATTTAGGAGGAGTCTCCGCTTCCTCGCGTCTCACTTTTTGATTTGACAAGTGAAGATTCGCGCTTCATATGACACATGAGAAAGTAAGAGAAGGAGAGAGAGAGATTGAGTTCAGTCTGCGGGGATAAAACAAAACAAAAAAAAAACAAGAAAAGAAAAAAACAAAAGCAGACCAAAACTATGGACAGGAGGACGAACTTTGGGGACGTTTTTCACAAAACTCTGAGCGTCTCGGGTAAAAAGATGGACTCGTTGCGCGCTCCCGGGTCCGAGCCGCCGTGCAGAGAGCGCCAGTCTCCGCTCGGATCTTTCGACCCGCCGGACTCGGACCCGCTTCAGGCTGTCGGAGTGGGAGGGGTCCCCCTGGGCCTCCCTGCTGTCTCCATGCTGGCGCAGTTCGCCGGCGAGGGTGTGAGCGGACAGAGCAGCGGCGGGGAGCAGAGTCCGGACGACGACAGCGACGACCGGTGCGAGATGATGCTCCTGGCGACGGCGCGGGACGGGAGGACGGGTTCTTCTTCTGCGGCGGCGGTGGGAGCGGCCGGGGTGTCGAGCGGGAAGTGCGAATCGGGCGGCAAGAAGAACCGCGAGCAGAAGATGCTGCGGCTCAACATCAACGCGCGCGAGCGGAGACGGATGCACGACCTGAACGACGCGCTGGACGAGCTGCGGGCCGTCATCCCTTACGCGCACAGCCCGTCCGTGCGCAAGCTCTCCAAGATCGCCACGCTGCTCCTCGCCAAGAACTACATCCTCATGCAGGCGCAGGCGCTCGAGGAGATGAGGCGGCTCGTGGCGTACCTGAACCAGGGCCAGGCCGTGTCGCTCGCACCGAGCCTCAGCGCCTACGAGCAGCCGCCCGCCGCCGCCGCGTATCCCCCCTTCCCCACCGGAGCCGCCGCGGCCTCGTCTTGCCCCGACAAGTGTGCCCTTTTCAACAGCGTCACCTCCAGTCTGTGTAAACAGTGTACCGACAAGCCTTAAAACACACACACACACCTACACACTCACACACACATCCTCTGTGACACTGAACCTGACGCCTGTACGCTGCATATTTCATATTCCAAACCCGGATTCTCAACTTTTCTTACATCGACTAGGATTTCAGCAGATCTGCCGCAGTGTGATTGTTTTCTGTTCTTTTTCTTTCTTTCTTTCTTTCTTTCTTTCATTCATTTTTTTTGTTCAGATACTTGATATCCGCGCGCGCGCGCGTGTGCGTGCGTGTGTGCTTGCGCACACCAGTGTGTATGTATGTATGTATGTATATATAAAGTAAGTGCTGGTGCGAGTGAACTGAAAGCTATAAAGTCTATGTGTGATTGCTGAGAGAGAATGGACATTTTATTTTATGGGAATATGGACCCTGAGACACAGTGAGACACAGTGAGACACAGTGAGCTGCTCCGGCCTGGCAACATGTGAGCATTCATTTTACTTTGCCTGCACGATTTGTTTTTGGAATCTCCTGTTTAACTAATAGCTGTCCTGCAATAATAATAATAATAATAATAATAATAATGTGCTGGAATTTTGCGTCCATGTTTGCGTTTTGTTGAGTACCGATGGAGTAAAAATTGCAGAAATTATTGTGATGATGATGGACTTATTTATTCTTATTTTTTTCCCAGAACATCACCATTGTGCAGGATGGTTTGAGTTGACTTTGGTTTGATTTTAGTTTATTACATCAGTGTATTTGCTGTACATCAGGCTTCTTTCTTTCTTTTATATTATTTTCCTCCACTCTCATGCAGCAGGCTGTGAATGAGATTTGGGCTTGGGGCTTGTTGTCAGGTCATCATGATGAGCACTGCAGATACTGTACATCCGGTTCACTAGGACTGCACAGGGCCATTTGTATATGTTGATGTCCTGGAAAAAAAAGCTTTATTAAAATATTTTGATCAAACTTATATTTTTTGCCTGATTGTTTGGTGTGAAAGAGATGAACAGCTGCTTGGTCTGACTTCCAAACAAAGTTATTTTATTTTTTATTTTTATAGAAAAAACAAACAGATATTTAAATTTAGGTTGTGTAGCCAATATGTTTTAAAGTTTTTATGAATGAAAGAAAGATGGACTAACTAATGATGGTGAGTTCTCGATTATCCTAAGTAAAGAAGAAGAGAAGGAGCCTAATTATAATTATTGAAACAATTTCCATGACAGTGTGTGTGTCAGTGTGTTAATTGGAAAACAACGAAGTGCAAAAAAACTGTCGAGTGCAATCATTTAATGAAACGTGTCGTTAAAGCAATTAAAACCTCGCGCAGGTGATTAGAGAATGTAATTATTCACCGGTTTAATTGGGTGTGTTTAATCACGACATCATCGCTCCGTCTCTGAAGTCCGACACTGTGTGTGTGTGTGTGGCCAAGAGGATAAAAAATATATATAAACTTATTTCAATATGTATATACAGTATAGAGAGAATGAAATCCAAACAAAATTTATCTGACTGAGAATAAATGTTATTAATCGCATTGAAATGTGGATTAATGAAAATACATATCCGGTTAAATTAATTCGCTTCATATTATTCTTATTCTTCTTATTCGTTTTTTTATATTAGCGTTTTTTTCCCCAACTTTTCTAATTCAGCATAAATGCATTTGCTATAAAAGGCTTCTCAAAATAAAAATGTGAACTTGATTCTAGTTATTATTATTATTATTATTATTATTATTATTTATTGTTGTAACAAACAGCATCTTCCTGGAGCTATTCGACTGCACTAAATACTGTATATTTAATTTAATCATTTATTTCCGTCTAGGTAGTTACTTCGTAGAGCTCCATTTCATTTTGCAATCTAATTTATGGAAGATGTACGTGTGCATATATGTAGATTTTTAGATATTTAAATATTTAAAAGGCTCGAACGTGCTCGAAAAGTGATGCCTGAACAGGAAGTGAAAAGACAATAAACACACTGTTGGATGGGAAAAAATATTCCAAATGAAAGAGAGGAGGAAAAAAAATCACAAAATTGTACGTTTTCATATAAAATATTCAACATAATTGAACATATAAATAATCAAGCTGTTATTATCTTTGTGTTCTTTTTCAGGACCATGGACAGCTACTATAACTGATTAACCCATTAAAGCCCAGGATTATTACACAGTTATAACTCTTACAGATTATTACTAAACTGTAATACAGTACAACTAATAATAAAGAGAAGGAAGTGTAGATCTGGGATTTGACATTGACATAAATGTTTTGTTAATTTAATGAAATTAAATTAGCAAAATCTGATTTCAAAGTCAATGTTGTACAAATTTTACTCTGTAAAGAAAACATAGAATGACTGTAATTTAATAAATTTTTTATCAAGAATGAATGTTTGACAAAAAAAAACATTTATTACCAAAATAATTACTGAATTGAAAAAAAAAAAACGAAAACCGCATCAGCTTCAAAAATATGATCAATATTCGTTCATCTCTTTAATGACACGTTTCTGTCACACTAGACCCAGATGCCAAAAAACGATTTAACAAGAGTACTGCTCCACTTTCTCTAATGTGTCCACTCTGTTATTAGGCATTTAGACAACACTGATATTAGTCTGTCCTTTCTAATTCTGAGCAATTCTCAGACGTGAAGCCGAGCACTCGAGTCGTTAATCAGGGCCGGCGGTAATCAGGCATCACTGGGCTCTGCTGGAATAAATACTGTCAGCAATTACGGTTTGGAGTCAACTACTTTCCTGGGTTTTTCCATTTTTCCCCCTCTTCTGTTTAGGGTAATACTTTTGGCATAGAAGAAGAGAGAAACTTAGTGATGAGGTTTAATTAGACATGGCTACGAAATGCATTATTTAACGCAGTAATTAGCCTATACGCCAAAGGGTTTGTATTCACCTGGGAAGTGAAACAGGATTCTGTGATTCTTTTTGTCTGGGAGACAAAATGGAAAAGAAGCACACAGGACTATTACTGCATCATGCATCATTCTGATTAAACCTACAACCCAAGCAAGAGCAAAATGTTTATTTTATTATTCACAAAGCCAGTGAAGCTTCTTCTGTCTTTAGAGCGTTTATATGCATCCTCAGAGGTCATGAATACAAGTGCAAGATAAAAAAAAATAATAATAAATAGGCGCTTTTCCCCAAACCATAAAATATCCAATTTGCGATATCAAAACCCAACAGGATGTCAATTCATAATAAAGATGTGCTGCAGTGTGAGGATGATAAACACAGGATGCTTACGAGATACTGGGGAATTGAACTTATCCTCTGCCATATCACAGCCACTCCAAAAGCGTGGGAATCTTTTTCTCTGTGTGTGTGACCCGCGCCTCCGACTGTCACAGTCACAGACAAGAGCGGTGGCCATGATAAATCTGCTTCTACAGTAAGCAGACATAAGAGTGAAATGATCACAGGATCCCACTTCATATGACTAGGAATGAACAAATAAAGGAGATGTTTATTTAATGGAAGAAGTCTCCAGTGTCAGGGAGTTTTCCTGCCAGGATAAGACAGGCGAGGTTACAATGTGTGTGTGTTTTTTTAACTCAAATAAGCAGATATGTTTTTTTTTTCTTTCTTAACTTAAAAACGAGAGAGAAAAACAAAATAAAAGGATGTTGAGGGAATGAGTGTTTTTAGCTGCTATAATGTAAATAAGAACTTATGGGTAACTATAAATGGATAAAAAGTAAATGATGTTTTTCAGTTTAAAAGAATCTTAACTTCAGGTTTACACTTTGTCACATGACTACATACTTTAACAGCACATCCTGAAGTGTTTTACTCCTTTCTTGTTGTGCATTCAATATCAAATTCATTTTCTTACCATCACTTCAGGTCATCTTGTAATTACGTTATTCACGTTTTCTGTGATTCAATGATCCTCCAACTCTATAATCATCCAGAAGGATTCCTTTAGGAGTTAACTATTTGACCTGAAAATCTTTAAGGCTCTTGAGGGAAGTTCTGTCTCTTGTCGTTAATCTCTCAGTCTGATAAGGCAGAATTACAGAATTACAGGAGGATGTTTCAGAGCATTGTTTCTAGTCTGCGTGGAGGAGATTAAACTCCTAATCCAAGTCAAACACCAGGATTTATGCGATTATTAGATGTTCTTGGACATTTGGGGATTTGAGATCACTTTATATTATACTGTATAGTCAAATTACAGCACAGAGAGATTCCGGGTAAAAGTAAGACAAGAAATCAAGAATCAACGTTCTGTAAAAGCTAATTTCACGTCATTTGGTGTAGCGTAATTTCTTTCACTCTGATGGGTGTACATACAGAAACACTCCAAGCTGGTGTTTAGAGCATCATTAAACACTTAAAAAACAAGCAATTAATCAAGACACATTAATTAATGCTGCTAACAAGGAAAGCAAAGTTATAACTACTGATTTTCCAATTCCTTCGCTCTCTGCCTCACACACATCTAAAAAAGCAGAATCTGTGTCAGGTCTCACAATTCATATGCAGGTACGTGAATTATTTCATCATCCCGATCACTTCATCACTATAGCCCCGCCTCTGAAAGTTAAACCACACCTTCTGTCTAATGTTTGTAGGAATGTGGTAATTACTAGTTACAGCGTGTGATTAGAAATAAAATGATTTAACTTTGTTAAAGGGGAGGTTTGAATTACAAGAGTAGTTGATTTCTGGAATAGAAATAACAAATGCACAAAGCTAGACTAGTGTCCTAGTAAAGCATCCTAATGATTTATTTATTTAGCGTTGGGAATTTCACATTTTTCTTGACATATTTTATATATATGTGTGTGTGTGTGTGTGTGTGTGTGTGTGTGTGTGTGTGTGTGGGTGGGTTTGTGTGTGCGTGCGCATGTGTGTGTGCGAGTGTGTTCAGGTATCTGTTAAGGTTGAATGATGATAATGATGAGTTGGTGAAAGGCTCCACATACAAGTGGAAATTATTATCATTATAATTCATTACAGCACTTTAATTATTGTGTTGTAATGTTTTATTATTATATTGTATTGTAATGTTATAGTGAGTGGTGTAGGTTTTGTATTTTTTTTTTAATTGGCTGGAACTAAGTAGTGACAGTTACAGGATGTGATAAAGAAGAAAAATAATCCAGCTATTAGATGGAACTGCAATTGTTTTTCAGCTGAGTGTGTGATCATTGAAAAATGTGTAATGACTGAATAGGGAGACGTTTCTTTCACACTTTGATCCAAGCAGTTGAAACTGGACCCAGCTGAGTGCGTACAGAAGGTTTCGTTTTGAATAATGAATAAGCTCAAATTGGCTGCAATTATGTTATTAATAAAACTGATCTAAATATTAAAAAAATAAATTTAAATGTACTTGGGCTTTATTAATAAAATAAATTCAGAGACATGATTTTACAGTCCACAGGGGTCCTGGCTCTGAAAAAAAAAGTTTGAGCACCCTAGGGTTAAAAAAAAAAAAAAAAAAGGGGGATCCATGAAAAGAGCTGTGAGGACTGAGCTTTATGGGCGGAGCTCCTGGGAAAGGCTGAGCAAAGAAGGGAAAAAATGGGTGTGGTTTATTTGTGTAGTAGAGGGTGGAGTTTGTATGAGATGGTGAATTGTTCAGAGCAGAACGTTACTATGGTGGTGTAGTGGTTAGCACTGTCGCCTTGCACCCTCAGGGTCCGGGTTCGATTCTCAGCCAGGCTCGATTACGTCTGTGTGCAAGGAGTTTACATGTTCTCCCCGTGCTTGGTGGGTTTCCTCCGGTTTCCTCCCAAAGACTTGCAGATTAGGCTAATTGTTGTTTCCAAATTGCCCATAGTACACTGAATAGAGGATAAAGCAGTATAGACAATGAGTGAGTGAGAATGTTACTATCTCAAGCTGCTGTGAGAGTAATAACAATTTATCAAAGACGTCCAGTACTTTTGTATCACAGAGATGATCCTGCGGCTCACCACTGACGCTGAGACTTTTTTTGGGCCATTTTCCATATTTCACTAGTTTGCTAAGCTGCTGTAAAGTTTTTTAAGATTCTGCAGCGGGTGAGCGGGTGGATTTTTAGGTGTGTGGAAGATGTGAAATGCTCTTTTGTACAACTTCTACTTGTCATCATACTGACTTCCTGTTTCTGAAGGAAATCCAATAGACTCAGAACACAGTTCTTTAATGAAGTAGAGTCACGAGTATGAGGATTACCCACAACACGCACCACAGCACCAGAACACCCACAAATTCAAACTCACACACACACACACACACACGCACACACACACATACAGAAATCTGAAGGCTTGCATCCTTGGCCTCCTCATGACCTTCACCTTTCACCTTGCACAGTGAATTTTATAGCCAATTTCCGGCAATTTATCCTGGCAGTTTGGGTAGAAATTTCCAAAGGATTAATGTGCATAATAACTTGAATAAATCATTCAGATAGAATGTATATTATCACGCACGCCTTCTGTCTCGCACAACATTTATTTTGTAATCAAAACTGACTTTCTTTCTTTTACCGGCGGAAAAAAAACGCAACTCCAACTGAAAGGGTTCTCACAAAAGCGTCGTCCACTTCAACAGGAACCTGCCAAGAGGTTTGAGTGCTGCTACACAGAATAAGGCACTCGATAAGACCTGAGTGTCAGAGAACTCCGTCTAAGTAGCTGCTAATCAGTATTTGTAATTATCTGAGGTCTGTGTGTGAAGAGCCGAAACTTTTCCTAAGGGGCGACAGGAGACAGAAATGAGTGGTGCAATATACAAAACTACCGTTAGTGTGCGTAGCTGTTGGTTACAGAGTTTGTAGATATAGTAAAAAGGTTCAAGTTAAAAATAATCTGAAATTTGATAATAATCTGAAGCCCATGTACATGTCTGTCTGTCTGTCTTTCTGTACGGCACAACTCTCTGTCTAACTTATCAAAGAAATCACATTCTGTAAGGTTGAGTATCTTATGCCTTGTTTATGTTAAGTTGTACTGGCATTTCAGTTTTTTGTGTCTTCCGCATACTCTGTGTATTTACGGTAAACTATCGCATTGATTGGCTCTGTTGAGTGATATGTGTAGCCACGCCCACTTTTGTAGGCAAAAGTGCTGTATTGGTCCCAAAATGCGATGGTTGCTGTGAGGTAATCTGGCACATAACTGCTTATAACATTATAAAAACCGAAGAACTGGCAAAGTTTCATTAAATTCTGTCCAGTCAGTTTTTTGTGATACTTTGACAAGATTGACTGGACAGACAGAAACAGACAGACAGAATTTTTTTTTTTCGAGTCCTCCAAAGTATGACATGTAAAGATATCATTGAAAGAACGAGTTCTGATCAATGTACAGACAAAACCTTTCTTTTATTTATATAGATTTAAAAAAAAAAAAAACTTTTGAAAAACATCAGGCAAAAACGAGGACCAGCATGTTGCATCACGTGACTTATTGTTCTTTTGAATGGTGTAACTAAGCCACTCGTGCCTTTATCGGCTCGCCAGCTTGTCCAGATCTGCTCCAGGATGAAGGCTGACAATCGGACACTTGTCTGCTGGGTGGATGTTAATCACAGTAATCCAGGGCAGCGAAAGCAAAGAGCATTAGCGCAGCCCTAAATGACATGTCTGCCCCATCCTCCTCTCTGTGGGGGGTCAGACATGGCGGGGGTGGGGGAGGGGGAGGGCGAGAAGTTTGGTGGGGTTTATGCCTCCTTTTAATATCCGGATAATAATTACCTTCAGACAGAATAGATTTAATGAAAATGATCACATTATACCGCTGAAAAAGCGTTTCTGACAGCTTAGATCACATAGATTAGCATTTGGGTCAAATTTGTTCCTAAAGCTTTTAATTCTTTTCATTTTTCTGAGGGCAACAAATCTCATATTACCAATTACAGTTTAGCTAAAACTCAGCTCTGATTGGTCAGAAGGTCTTGAATATTGTTTACTTCCTGTAACAGCGTTTTACAGTCTCCGGCTGTTCTTATGCAGGGAAAGAAAGAAGCTGATGATACAATGAACACTGTGTCAAATGTCACATGGTGCTCATTAATAAATAATAAATAAATAAATTTTGGGACAAAATGCTCTGATGTAAGAAAAAAAAAAAAAAGGAAAATGTAAAAGATTTAAATAGTCCATATATGGAACATTAAAATATAATAAATTTGGGGACCCCGAGTGGCACAGTGGTAAAGTGCTCGTCCTATCATCCGGAGATCGCTGGTTCGGTTCCCAGGTGATGCTGTAACCTCTCACAGCCGGAGGTCTAGAGAGAGCTTTCTCAGAGGGGAGGGATGAGAGGTACCTTGTGCTCCCACATTAATCACAGCCAATCAGGGGCGTCTGTGAGCTCACGCAAGCGGAGGGAGCGGATAGCGCTGTCCTCCGAGTGTGTTACGCCGCCCCTAACGGTGCGTGAGCGAGCAGTTCGAAAAGATGCGGTCGGCTGGCGTTGCGTGGTTCGGAGGAAACACGTGATAGTCTTTGGCCCTGAGTGGTAGTAGTAGCCTTAATGTGGAGCCCCCTAGTGACGGGGAGGAATTGGAAAAAAGGAGGAAAAATCGGGAAAAAATCCAAAATAAATAAATAAATAATAAGTAAATAAATAAAAAATACAATAAACTTCCGTTAAGTGAACTTGTGAATTGGTAACATTGCATAACATTGTTGTAACATTTCATAACACAAGTGTTTCTGAAATATTAGAAAACCTTCTGCAAAACCTTCCTTAATTTGCATATTCATGCATAGTCATTCATTCATGCAACAGAAATGTAAATCATTTTTCAAAATAATTTAGTTGTCAAAACAATTATTAGATTATTTTTGTTTTTATTTCATTATTTTTATTATTATTATTATTATTATTATTATTATTATTATTATTATAACCACAATATACATAATTTTAACAGTTTAACAATTAATTTTTTTTACATTTTATTAATTAATTAATTTTTACTTATGATGTGACCTCTTTTATATATTGAATATTTTCACCTGGAATCTACAGCAGGCGTGTGTGTGTGTGTGTGTGTGTGTGTGTGTGTGTGTGTGTGTGTGTGTGTGTTTGTGCGTGTGCGTGTGTGTAAGTGATACAGAAGAACAGGGGAGTTCTTCCACTAAGCACCAGGGGATGGAGTGAATGATCCAGTGCAGAGGAACAGCATCTGTTTCTGTGTGTGTGTGCAGAGCAAACAAGGCAATTTAAAGCCTGTCAAGGGACCAGCGCCTCTGAACCACCACCACCACCACTATACACCCCCCCACACACACTCTCATGCTTGACACCAGTTTATCAGGATACATCCAGCGTCTAATAGCCATAATAGTACAAAAACAGGAAGGTATTTAAAGGATGGAAATGTGAGATACATTTCATGGAGGTCAAATATAAACAATGTGTGAAGCCTCCGTGATGTTAACTATTTATATTTTGCATAAAGTAGCGACATCAAATAAGCCCAGATCAATGAAGAGCAATGCAGGGGGGTTATACCACAGGAGAGGTTGTTCTTCTCAAAATTGAGATCCTTGAACTGCCAAGAATTTTGAATAATTACAGGTAAATACTGCAGATTTCCTCAGATCAGCTTTTCCCCCTCAGAGTTTCACTACATGTTCCCCATGTCAATATTGGTTTCCTCTATGTTTCACAATCATTCCAGTAGGTTTGACCAGTCAAAAGTTTGGACAGACCTTCTAACTCAATGTTTTTTTGTTTGTTTGTTTAGTGAATTATTCTAGGGTTAGGGTTAGGGTTAGACCTATAGAATGGTTTAGAACAATATTGAAGATTCCAAAACTATAAAATAACACATGGAATTAGTTAATTAAATAACAACAACAACAAAAAACCCATCAAGCTCCATGATGAATCTGTCTCTCATGAAGACCTTCTCAGGAAAGCAAGACCAAAACTGACCTCTGCTGCAGAGGAAAAGTTCATTTAGTTACCAGCCTCAGAAATCACCAATTAACGAACAGCACTTCAGATTAGAGCCGTAATGAAGCTTTACAGAGTAGTGGCCGATATCAAGAAACTACATTCCTTTGTATTGTAGATTTTCCTGTTTCAGGAAAAATCTATTTTGCAGCTTTACAGCTCTGACCAGGGTTGCCAGATCTAATCAAAATCCAAAGCTGAGAAAAGCTGACATTCCATAGTATGCAATATGCCCACTTAATTCTTACTATTTCCTTTAAAACATCTCAATAGACTCATCTCAACCTCAACTGTTCAAAGGAGATTATTGCATATTTTGGCCGCTTTCAGCATTGTCTTACATTATAGACAGAAATACAAATCAGGAAAGACCGTGAAATTAGAAGGTGTGTCTACTTGGTGAACTTCCTACTATCTAACTTGTTAAGTGTTTTGGTCTGTGAGATAAAAGGTCAACCGAGAATACAATACTAATAAGCTGAAAAGAGCATATCGACACCTATCGTATCAGAGTCACACATACTCTGGTTAACAAATTGATTCCCTTGCTGTGTTTGTATACTGGGACAACTATAGTAGTCCAATTAAATGTTCTTGTTGAGTTATAACCGTAGATCCACTTAGCTGTCCATGTAAATGTACTGAACTAAAAGATCAATGGAACATACTCGCTTGACGCTGGAGCACAAAACACTCGGTATTCACAAGAAAACACACGGTATTCACAAGAAAACACACGGTATTCACGTGAATGCTATGTGATCAAATTAATCCAAAACTAAAAAATGTAGCCTACGTAAACTTCAGAGCTGATCACTAACATAATGTGACGTTCCCGTCAAAAGGACGCCTTTTCTCCCTAGCAGGTGATTCCTCCGACTACATCGTGTTACGTCCGGACTCCGACTCAGCTAGACTCAGGCGCTGACAGAGATTGAAACATCTGATAAAAAAAGCTTAATCTAATAACTATAAGAGCAAGACAAGGCCACGTTAGTGCCATCTTCTGCCTGGAGACGTCGTTAAAATGAAACACTGACATGGAAAGCCGTGAAAAATGAAAATTAACACCAGTTATTAAAATGATTGGATTTGCAGAAAGCTAATTAAAAGATGTCAGGACGGTCGGCCGTGCAGAGGCCTGGCGGATGCTAATGAGGACCAATGGGCTTGTGCGCTGTAATTTCCGGCCTAATGAAATTACGGTTTAAATGTAAAGTTTAGTGGAAGGAAGACTGGGGGGAGGGAAGGGACGCAATCACGGCCACCATTGTAATCTTTCTCATTATGCCCATTAAGAGGCATGTTTTACAACCTCAGCAAAAGCACGGCCCGGCCGGTGCGAAATTCAATTATCCTAAAGGCTTTCACAAAACAATAAAAACATTTTATTATTAGTCAATTAGCAGGAATGGTTAACGTCTGAAGGTCATCCAGCCTTGTCTTGTCTTACGATCGGTCTTTTTGTTAAAGTAACCAGAGTCGTATATTTTATCATTAGAGCTTTGGTTAGTCATAATACTGGACGCTGGAGACTTTTAGATTTTTTTAAGTGTCAGGTCACTAAGATTGGTGGCTAACTCACTCACTTCTGGGGAAAGTGGATGTAATAATTCTCATAGATTATTTTTTAAAGTATAAAGCCTGATTTATGCTTCTGTTTTAAGTCTACGCAGAGCCTACACTGTAGGATACTCAAGTGGCCCATTTATACTTGTGCTCTAGTGGATCTGTGTCATTACACCGCCACACCACCAGTTGGCAGTGGGGGGTTCTATGCCACTGTGAAGAGTCTCTTCAGCACTTTTGTGGTGAGGTTTTTTTTTATGTGTAGTACAAAACAATGGGGAATGAAACCGAGAGGATCTTGTTAGAGTTGAAGCCAATAGATTAGTTTGGCATGAGGTACGAGCAGACAGAGAGGAGGAGACCGGCACTGATGATGATGTTGTGTCCACTTCCATTTTCAGGTACAGCTGACTTCTATATCTGATTTGATCTGTGCCCGAGAACACCATATTGTTCTCGAGACTTTTCCAGTTCCAGATCAAAATGAACCAGACTTTGTGGTCAAGCATTCTCAGAAACAATCCCTGGGCTCTCCTTGATGTGGTCCATGTTCAAGTCAACTTAATTCAAAATTGAGGTGTAGAAAAAAAAGGTACTACCAGGTGGACCATGACAGTCTGCACTGCCATGATGTGTAGTTACCTTTCCGGGAGGGATACATCAGGATACACTTTAGGCTTCGGTGTAGGGTATGTGGCTATGTGAGATTGATGGCGAGCGTATGGCGACTGTGTAGGTGTATAAATCAGCCTCAACTCCATTTAGACGTTTGAATGTATAAAAGTTGCTGCTATGTCTTACTATTAAGGCAAGATATCAACATACACCCATATTGTCTATAACCACTTTTTAAAAAATTATTATTATGTGGTCATTATGGTAACACAGTAGCTAGAGTTTCCATCGTATGCCGTGGTTCAATCCTGGACTTTCACTTGTTCTCTTCATGTTCATGCAGGTTTCTTCTAGGTTCTCAGATTTCCTCACATCATCCCAAAGTGGTAGGTGGATCATACTCTCATCTTGAATAATCTGTTTATTCAGATCAGGATCGAGGTGAATCCAACATGGATACACAATTAAGGGAAATGCCACGCAGTCAGTTACCCAAGCAGAGAATTGAATCAGGGAGTAGTGAGAGAGTCTCTCTGCAACCATGTAGGTGCACTGGCTAGTCTAACAGTGAATAAATGTGGTGGTACAGCCATGATCATGTCACGCCTTAATCCGGTTGTAATAGAGGTGCGTACAGTACTGCAGCAAAACGCTAAAAGATACACAATTAAAGTTTCTATCATTAATTAATAGAACGCCAATTAGGACCAGGTTAGCCTTCATGACAGTTGCACCTCATCCGTTAACATCGGCAAGGATGTTTATCATCATAATTAAGCCCTAACGAGCCTGATTAAAAATAAATGTTAAACATCACCCCCTGCTAATGTGTTACTCCACTGCAACTGATTAGCTATTAAATATTTTAAACTACCGATGGTAGCAAATGTAGAGTGCATGTTTACACACTTGACCTTAAACAGCCTTCGATGTTGAGCCAACAAGCTTCACACACTGCCTTTGCTCTGTAACGTTAGGAATTTAATGATCATAGTGTTTTACACTGAAGGACCCAGAACTGCATGCTCAGTGAACTGATTAAACTTTCACTCACTCTTCCTGCTTGTTGTGCTTTAAGACACTGATAGTAGACATGACACGAGACGTGTAACGCATAGCATTGATGTCTGGATGGATACGATAGTACACAGCATTTTGTTTACGTAATGGCGTACTTGTTAAAGAGATTTTTCCTGGGTACTGACAGTGACGTACGCTTGACCTGTGCAGAGGCGACGTTTCAGGGGGCGACACGCCTACCTCACCACCACACAGCACCAATTAGGGAGGGTTTTTTTTGGGACAGGTCAGTGCTCTGTGTTCTGGTGGACAGGCGTATGGTTTAATGTCCTCATCGAGCTGACGTGCATGTACCCTGCGCTGACTTCAGATGACAGTCGCTGCCTCATCACGGAGGACACCGCAATCAGGAAAATCACTTGACCTTGTGAATTGGTTTAAAGTGGAATAACCGTGATGTAGCGGTAGCAGTACATGACAGGGACGCTGTTGAATGAGGTTGATGGATTTAGTGCAGTAAGAGAAGTGAAAGTGTATTAACATTAGAGTGACATTAGAGAAACATATCCAAACTAACATTGTGGGAAAAGATGAAGCTAAAAATCGTTAGTTGTTGTTAACAAGTACATACCGGATTCCAAAAAAGTTGGGACACTTAACAAATTGTGAATAAAAACTGAATGCAATGATGTGGAGAT
>JAQMYL010000019.1:20005331-20018399 GCA_030014365.1 Clarias pachynema
ATATGTCCTTAGGTGCATTGAAATATTTTCATTACTGGAACCATAGCCAAAGTTTGTGTATGTAGACGTGTTGGGGGTCTGAACTAAAATGAACTTAATGAACTAAATGACTGTAAAAAAGATTTTAGTTCATTTTGATGAACGAGATTCAAAGAACCGACTCATTAAAATGATCCCATCACTAATACAGTGCATGCAATTCACTTATGGCACACACTTATAAAGTTCAAACCATGCTTGCTAAATAGAGCTGCTATTTTCTAGCTGCTATATCACATAATCCTCACGCAGTTTAGCACAGAAACAGCGTTCCAGGTCTCAGCTCCAGAGTAGTGGGAGGTCTTCCTGTGACACAGATGCAGGATGAGAGGTGGGCAGCGCGAGACGTGATGCTAGACTGCAAGCCTCGTCCGACAGTCACATTACGGACCTGCGCACGCCTGCGGAAAATGTCACTCTCCAGGGGGCTTTCCATGAACACACAGGATAAGAGAGACAACCTTAACACACCAAACCTAGAAACACAAAACGCAGAGCGACACCATGACAAACGGAGACCTAACCGAAGATCATCTAACTGTCAGCCACAAAGGTGGTGGTGGTGGAGGGGGGAGTCGGATGTTGATGTAAATGTCATCTTATTGCAATGCAAACTTTTTATTTAACCAAATCTCCATTTCAGAATTTCTGTCATAATCGCAAAGCTCTAGTTTCTGTTCATTATATGAGGCTGATCGTTCTACATGCCGAACATTTCCATTCAGACAACAGAGATGACTCGCTAAATTGTTGCTCCATTATCCGGAAGCAGGTTTGTCATTTGGGCTGTCTGGGAGATATTCCCTCGAAATGACAAGTCACATTAGGAGCAAAGAGGGAGGGAAATTTATATGTCACATCTCTTTAGCCTGACTATACAGTACTAACCATCACAAAAAAAAAAAAATAGTTCAATATAATCACGTTTGTCTTTTTTTAATGGCATTCATAACTCTTTGCCAAGATTTCTCAAGATCCAAGTGATTTTACCAGGACTTCCTAAAGGAGAGAGTGTGACATGATTTCAGGCAGCGTATCTATCATTAGGAGGCAGCATGGTGGTGTAGAGGTTAGCACCATTGCCTTGCACCTCCAGGGACCAGGTTCGATTCCCATCTTGGGGTCCGTGTGCATGCTGTTTGTATGTTCTCCCCATGCTTAGTCGGTTTCCTCCCATAGTCCAGGCTAATTGCTGTTCCCAAATTGGCCATGGTGAGTGAATGAGCATTTTGTATACATTTGGCATCCTGTCCATCAGCCCTCTGAGCTCAGACCCTGTGATAGGATGGAGGCAGAGCTGATGTTCTGTTTTGCAACAAGTTACATATTTTTAAAAAATAACTATCCTGTACATTTTCTAGATACAGTATTAGCTGGTGAATTTACTTTAAAGTTAATAGCATCTAATAGCATAGATGTTTATTTTAGTATGACATTGTCAGAATTTGCATTACATTTACAGCATTTGCCAGACGCCCTTATTCAGAGAAATTACATTTTTATCTCATTATACATCTGAGCAATTGAGCATTAATGGCCATGATCAAGTTGATAGTACTGGGGTTTGAACACAAGACCTTTCAAACCGTAGTCCAGAGGCTTAACCACTAATTTATTAATATAATATACAAAAAAGAGCAGTGCTGGATTATTTGTACAATGTATATAGAGATCAAGTTAAAAATTACTAGGAGATACTTCTGCTTTTGCCACAGCTTAATTCATTGTTGATCATGTACTACAAATCTTCCAGTTTATTTGTACAACTAAGAAATAAAAAAAAGAATCCGCTAAACAAATCACTTCCTGCTAAATCCATGTTTCTGAGGCCTTTCTGTCAAGCTCTTTGCTTCTTAACAAATTTCATCTCGGAAGCCCTCGACGTAAATGCTTTAAAGCACTTTGACACAACACGGGCATTCGCGAGACGCCTGAATAATAAATCCGCAATATGTTCCAGAACAGCTGTCTGCTCCACAGAAATGAAATGTTCCTCAGGAGTGAGGCATCGCACTATGTTTTTGTTTACACAGGGTCGCGACCCCAGAGATCTGGAGGTAGTACGGATCAGACGTTGTTGTGTAATCATCTCTCTTGTTCTTTCTGTTCTCGCTGTCTACACGGCCTCATCTTTAATTCACATCGTGCGTATTTCTTTATGATTGCGACACCTGCGTGATGCGGGTGACAGCTCTGTCTGTCATTCAAAGTGTGCGCGTTCAGTAATTTCTACTCCTCAGAGGCCATGACGCCATCGCCTTGACACATTGACATGCGTGCCACGACTTTGTTTCGGGACAAGAAAAAAACCCGAAAAAAATATATATATTCTACATATTTTACAGAGAATAAAGAAAGTAAGTGGGATAAACTTTTTCCCCCCCCACAAAAAAAAGGTTTTAGCACATGCTAATAGTTTATAATAGCTATGATGGCAGGTTTAGATCTCAAATACATTCCCAGAGATGTACAATTTTTATTTATGTGCATTACAGTACAATAATGGTGTTATATTAACTACACTGCTGTTCAAGGCCGCTTGTGTGTTAAAACCCTCACCGTCACCCTGTGGACTATTATTAAGGAGGGGCTAGAATTCCAGCAGCAGCTAACGAGCAACTTCATTGATTTGAGGAAGTCTTTCGTCAGCTTCCATCATGACACGCTCTGGAGCATCGCTTGGGTATACGGAATTCCCACACAGTTTCCCAAAATTTCTACCTCAATTTCAGATGGTGCATCTGCACTAATGATGGGATGACGAAGAAACTTCCTTAATGTCGTGTCAGGGATATGTTCCCTCTTCCCGTTTTCAGTAGCGTTGGTCATGAAGAAGGCCCTGGATCACACAGGATTTGGAATCGAATAAAGTTCTTCTCAACAGTTTATGGTCTTCGACAACATTGTCCTGCTTTGGGTGACGATGGAATATAACAGAATATAACAGCAGCCTTGGAACAGGAAGCAGCCAATGTGAAAATGAAAATGATGTGGATAGGATACTGAGCTGCAAATGGACCAGTTGTGGCTGGAGGACATCATCATGAGAAGGTCAAACATTTCACCTACTTTGGACGTCTCCTAACAAATGCCGGCAACACAGAACATGGCATCATCTGCAATCTTTCAACGACTCAATGTCCCATCTGATCCTAGAACACCATGAGCTTAGGGACAAATGTTCACCTTCTCAGTACCGTACCTCTGTGAACCTGGGAAGCATCAGCGAAGGTGACTCGGTGCCTTAATGTGTTTCAGAAGCACTGCCTGTAGCATAATCTTAGAATCACCCACCGGAACCAGAGTCACAAATGAAGAGGAGCCCTGGCGAAGCTCTACCCAGCTCTTAGCATCATCATCATCATCGCTACAGAACGGAGGATGAAGTTTGCAGGACATGTGTAACGCATGAGTAAGGACATTTCCACACACACAATGCTGTGAGAACTCACCGGCTAGCCCCCCCAGAGTCACCAGTTCCTGGAATCCATCCAAAGGTGAACAGATACAAGGTCTCACATGAGATTGCCGCACATAATATTGCATTTCATTATGGATCTGAAGGCCACTGACCAGTCGTGGAACGATCTGGAGGATCTAAATTGCATCAATGGTTTGCTGATGAGTCAGTGCTGATCGATGATGAAATCGTGGTTATAATTCTCATTCATTATCATTTTGTAACTCAGAGATTTATTTTCAAATAACTGAAAAGAAATAATATTTGAATCAATAATAATTTATAAAGCATTCTTTTTAAATGGAGCTTTAATAGCTGCGGTCCAGTTGTGTACATTTGTGAATGCTGTGAGTGTAACGTTAATTATATTATTTAGTGTTATGTAATGCTTGATAAACGATAAAGCAGTTGAATTGATAGAGTTGCATTAATTGCTGATACAAGTGATATTACAGTACGATTTTTTCCAAAGAAACATTTTTGTAAACTCTGATTTTGCATATGTGAGCACAAGTTGTTGGAGGCGACTGAACCTCATCCTGTCCTCCATCACAGGGGATTGTGGCTGGGTGGCTGGCTATAAACAGATGCTGTCCGATGACAGAGCTTAAAGGATGAGGCAGAGGGGCCAGATGTTGGTCTGACCTCTGGATCTCAGGACCTGCTGACAGCCAGCGATGGCACAAGACTTGGCAGCTGCCAGCGATCCAGTCGGAGACACAAGAAAGATGGACGTAGAGAAATTTTCTTCCATTTCCTCGTTGTCTTTGTCCATCGAGCGTGGAGATCAGTAGTGCTGACGCTGGTCGAAGACGTGGATTCCGGCACAAAACCGTCGCCAGAAGCCATCGCGTCAAAGCTTAGTTCGAGGAACAAACAAGAACAATCTGCCACTTCACATCGCACTCAAGTCTAACAGCTGTTTGGTGAGCGGATGCAGATGTAAACCCTAAGAGAACTACACGTCATGTTGCTTACAGGTATTCGAAATTAAAACCTCTCAGGCCACACTATCATTGTTTTTTTGTTTTGTTTTTAATGAAATGATGTGATCAGAAGGTTGTTATTTCAAATCACTATCTCTGGATTAAAACGATTCAAGTGTAATAAACACATATAAGTTGTACAATAGTTTAAAAAAAAAGGGGGGAAAAAACGCTTCTAACACAGAGAGAGACGCGTTCTGATTAGGTCACGTCTCTCGCATGTATAACGCGTGTCTTCTTGTATCTCTTCATCTCGTTACGCCGTCCAAATCAGCATTTCTTCCCCTTTTAATTTGGCATGTAAAATCCCTGGCATTTTGACTGTGCGCATCTTGGCTCTTAACACCCCAGTCAAAACTGTCTTTGTGCAAGAAGCGAGGCCTGTGGCGGTTTCCGTGGTGATGGATGAATTTGGAGATGTGTGTGAGTGTGTGTGTGTGTGTGTGTGTGTGTGTGAGAGAGAGAGAGGCCTGGAGTGGTGCATGGTGACAAGACTGCCTCTCGCACCGTGAAGTGCAGCGTGGGCTCTGCGGCAGAGCAACCGGTCATCTGCCAACAGATCAGTCTGAGACTCTCCTCCCTCTCTCTCTCTCTCACTCTCTCTCTCTCACTCTCTCTCTCTCTGCACCAACACACCAATATACACAGCTCACAAGCTACAGAGACTAAACGAGGTCTTGGTGTTTCTCACTGCAGTAACTCTCTCCTGTGTTTCATTCAAGCTCGCCAGGAAAATCCTGTGCCGTTGCGTACAGGTCGTCTTCACTAAGGAAAAAAAACAGGAATTGTTTCAAAGCATCAATACAATCTACGGTCACAATTCTATATAAATAAATAAAAAAGACATTGTAATGTCTGAAAGTGAAACCATGAGCCGATGCCAAGGTTTTCACTTCGATCTGTCAAACAATTCTGTGTTTTATTTTTGGTTAAATCCTAGTTTGATTGTCACATGTTCATGGGAGTAAATGAGGACAGTGATGAAAATCTAGGGTTAGTGCTTTAAACAAGAACATCCGTGTTTTAAAACGGCGTAATCCCTGGATAAAATAATCCTCAGACCTGACAAATGAAATAAATAAAATTAAATAAATAAATAAATAAATAGCATGCTGGAGCAAAATACAGTGTGAAGTTATAGGATATATTCATTCATTATTATTACAAACTGATTTAACTGTTTAGATTTTTTTAGGAATGATAAATTATTTTCTTTTCATTTATAACACAAGAAATCAGGATGTTTTTTTTTTTCATTGTAAAACTACTATACTGTATTGCTAGCAAACCTATGTCTAGTGACACATGAGTAACGTTATAATAAAAATAGAAATATAATCCGACGCGTTCCAATTTATAAAGCATCAGTTTAAAAGAAGATTTCAAATGTAGTTTTTTCAAAGAAGAGCATTTGGAGATCTGCGCTTTCAGCGTTTCATCTGGAGAAACATTCGCCGGCTCAGAGGCTGAAGTCCAGCGCATGTCAGGATCGCTGAGCGTCAACCGTGTGGCAGGGAGGACCGGAATGACAGCTCACAACGTCTGCAAAGACACGGCCTCGGGAAACAAACTCCCTGTCTCTCACACGCACACACACACACACACACACACACACACACACAGTCCTCAGACTGGCGAAGAAGTGGATCGATGTGACTCGCGTCATCGCTGAAACACGAGCGAGACACCGTTCATTTCCTGTACTGTTTAAGTTAAGTGGAGCTGCAAGGTTTTAAAATGTTAAAATCACAGAGTTTAATATGATGCTGTTGAAATAAACCGTCAGAGGATGTCATGAGGACAGAAGTGGATTACAGCAGATTATTTTCTAACAATCTGACAACTACATCTGGATCCAAATTAAAGCATTAATAAAAGAACTTTAATTCATTTGGATTAATTAAGACACGGCACAGAATCAGCGCTGTAAGAGATCTAAAGCTGACCTGATCATCATGCATCTATGTTTTCTGAAAAACTATAACTTGAAATATTATTATAATTATAGTAAAATGTGTAATATTCTGTAACGCACGGTGGATGAAAAATATTAAACTACAATATTTAAGAAAATTTTTCTAATACACTCTATATGATATGATATATTTGAAACCCTGTCGATACGGTGGCCCTTAGGGACAAAGCGCAAACAAAAGTTAAAGCACAAACATTACAGAAGACACACTGAATACACAAATGCAAAAATATATACAAAAGTTGAAAGTTCGCGCAAAGAGAAAATGCCGCGAAAGAGATTTGCTGCGCCAGATGTGACAGCAGGTGGAGTGATGAGATAAACAGGACAGGAACGTACCACTGAACAAGATGTCAATCAGTGTGTGACCAACATTAGCTGCTCGTTTTGAAGGTATTAGAACTATTGTATTGTGTATTATTACTGAAACAGAATTAAATCACATAGTAAATATTAGCAGCAATAAATTGAAGCCTAGACATGTAACCATTTTTCTTTGCGTGTGTTTTCATAATGTTTATGCTTTCACGTTTCTACATCAAACATCAGCTGTTCAACGTGATATGTTTTGTTTGGGAATTTTTTTTTAAAAAACACCTGGAAAATCAGGAAGTGAGCAGCCTGCAAAGTTTCCTCCCAACGTCCAAAAACATGCTGTTGGATACATTTGATGAGATGAAGCATAAATGAGTGTGTGTGTTGCTCTGAGACAGACAGACCAGCTCTCCAACTATTGGTGTATTTACATGTCATGCCTGATATTCCTGGCGTACAGAGTCGATCCAGGATCTTTTAAGTTATTATTTTCCCCATTAGTCGTGTCCAGTTCCCACCGATCTTGTTATGACACGCTCCTTGAGCGACTGCTACCAACCAGCGAGGACATCAGCTAACTGCTTCTGAACTGCTGTTTGAGCAGCATAACACCTTTGGAGGAAAGCGCTATCCGCCCCTTCCACTTGCATGACGCCCCTGATTGGTCAGTGTCGCTATGATTGATGAGTGCTATGATTAAAATCTGGCATCCCTCCCCATGACATCATGACCAACCTGCTCTCTAGACTCCTGGCTACGGATGACTGTAGCATCACCCGGGAATCGAACCTGTGATCTCCAGATGATACTGTAGGGTGAACCGCCTGAGTTCTTGATGCATTCTATTGTATGTCTTCACATTGTACAGACTTCTTGGCTGTACACACCTCAGATCTTTCATGCATGTGACACGATTTTTGAATCAGATGAAAAACTAAAGGCTTAAGAATTAATTATTTAAAATCCGCATTAAATATAACACAAAATTAATACAAGATATAATCAGAATCTCCAACATGATGCTGAGGCAGTAAAAACTAAAGTATGTCCCATTTTTTGCCCTACAGTTAAAATAACCTGCAGTGTGTAATTTTAGTGTTTCCTGGTGCAGCAAAATCAATCATGCATTAATATTGTCCTCTTAGTTAAATTTTTTTTTTTACACTCACCCTCACACATGCACACAAAGCTACGAGAGGAGCGTCCAAGTCAAATCGGGACCTGTGAATAAATTTCTGGTATAAAACCATTTGACATTTACAGAAGACTTGAAGCAAAGTACGGTAAGCTGCAGTAAAACATTTGAAAGATGCGAATGCTTTAAAACAGCCAATATGACCAGAAAACTTGCAGAAGAGACGCATCTGTCTGTGGGAACTGAATACGCAATCATTCACCAGCGCCACTTGTGTTGGAGTTGCTACTACATCCACCGTCCTGACCTCATTCCAAGCCATTTCCACATGGATCATTAAAGGAATTCCTGGGAGGCCAGTTATTCAGATAACTTTCTACCTTGATGGTATCCAAGCACGGTATAAAAAACACGGGGATAAGTGCCTGAGTGTTGCAGGGGATTATAGAGAGAAATAAAGGCGTTTTTTACTCTTAGAACTGTGTTCTGTTATTCTAAGCAAAAAGTCCTGGTTTGACTTGAACATTCCATGTTTCCAGATGAATACATTCCCACTCAGGTTAAATCGACGTCAATACAATCCTCGTATCCTTTTTCCGTCTTGTCAAATAGTGTCCTGGACAATCTTCAGTGAGGCTGTGATTAATAAGGCGCAGCTCTCCCTCCGGGCAGAGGAACTCCGTGGCTTCATAAAGACCCTGCCAGCTCCGAGCGCCGCTTAAAGAGCCCACATGCAAGGTTCAACAACTGTGAAAGAACTATTAAAAAGGACACACAAAGCGGTGACCTTGACTGACAAGTGCTCTTCATTTTGGCAATAAACAGCGGTGGGCCTGATAAGTGTTCATTGGCGCAGAGAATAATTACCTATCCATCAGCGTGGCTGCAGCGTCTGAGGTCGTATAAATGGAACATACATAATGTACAGCAATAATACCAATCGCACAGAACCTAATGTATTATCATTATTTGTAGGCTGAGGCCTTTTTTTTCCCCTCCTTCCTCTCCGTTCCTGCGTAAATGCCTTCGGGCTACGATAATTCCCGTCTAATCTCTGTTCCGTATTATAATTTTCATAGCCCCGAACGACAGGAAGAGAATCAATGTGTTTCTATCAATGGCTAAACAGAGGAGCGGATGCTTTATACGCCCGTGTTACTGCCCACTCACACACGCTCTATCAATTTACGATAAGAGCAATAAATTTACAGCTGACCGGACGTCTCGAAGCAATGTCACGGGAGGACTCGAGATAGCACCAGGGCCACAGGACAGGAGGATTATGGGTACTTCCTTCCAGCAGCAGGGTAGTCTGAATCGCAACGCGATAGCTTCAAATGCACAGAGGAGAAACTGGAAGTATGAAAGCACAGGATTTATAACAGGTTATAATTTTTTTTAACATAAATGGTTCAAGATTTGGATTAGCAATCTGTCCCAGCATGCACTGCTTTTAATAAAAGGGGACAATGAAGAATGAATCAGACAGTGCTGAGAGAGAAAATCCAGTTCACATCAGATCATATTTAAAACAACGATGTAATAGCAGTAGTGAACTTTATTGATGTTCTTTTTACTGTAATTGTGTGCAACTTGGTGCACAGATGAAACACACAGCAAATGCAAGTGATCATAAATAGAAAAAAATAAATTTTTTTTTTTTTTTTTTATTACATTTTTTTAACATGTTCTTCATGCTGTCTCATGCTTTGTAAATGTCCAGTCATGTTTGTGTGTTTTTTTCCTTGTGGTTGTTTATGGCTTATAATAATAATAATAATAATAATAATATTAATCTATACAATTAACCAAAAAGTCTTTTTTTTTTTTTTTTTTTTTTGCTGAAATGAAGGTGTAAAAGTGATTGACATTTACAAAAGTCCTGAAATCTCTACACGCCATTTCTACATGTTTGGGCCATTAAAGGAGTTCCTGGGAGGCCAGTGTTTCAGATGTGTAGCAGGCAGTCAGATCATGGCACCGGCGTACTGAGAGAACTTTTTCCGAACACTAGTGAAACACTGGGATACGTGCATTAGTGTAGCAGCGGTTTGACACTACCAGTCAAAAGTTTGGACACGCCTTCTAACTCTCTTGTCTTTCCATTTTAAATTTATTTTTTTATTTTTTTAACTAAATGCTGAAGGCATCTAAAATACACAACCTCTTTTGAACAGATGTATCTGCTACTTTATGCTCTGTAAAGCTTCTAGGGTGCGGTTTGTTAATTGGTGATTTCTGAGGCTGGTAACTCTAAGTTAGAGTTTTTTAGAGGTAGGTTTTGGTCTTGCTTTCCTGGGAAGGTCTTCATGAGAGCCAGTTTCATCATTTTTGCAAACGCACTAACCAATACTGTTCTTGCAGGAACTGGTCCAAAACAGCTGATCTACAACTGTCTGTTGCTGTTGTTGTTGTTGTTATTTAATTACTTAAATTCCATGTGTTATTTCCATAGTTTTGAAATCTCCAGTATTGTTCTAGGATGTAGAAAATAAATCACAAAACAGAAAACGCTGAATTAGACTGTGTTTATAAACTTTTGACTGGTACCCTATATAGATATCTATATCAGAACTGTGTTCTGTTATTATGCACAGTCAAAAGTCCCAGATTGACCTGAACACCCATCATACATTTTAGAAGACGTATTTCTTTTTAACATTTCCTTGTGCTCATTGTTCGGTCATGAGGAAAACCCCCGAAAACTTGGCCAGTTCTACACTTTAATAGTGATCCTCAGATCCCCGTCCTCGACTCTGAAGTGTGAAACTCGTACTTGTCACTCGAGATGGCCGCAAAAAGAGCAGGAGGGCATTAGACTATAAACATGCCTCTCTGATGATGTCCTGGATGCTCATTTGCTCTTGTTTGCTTCAACATAAATACAGACTTTACTGTATCACTTATTAATCTAATCTAATCTTGGTGTTCAAAAATGTTCAAATTAGGATTAACACAAATCATCAAGAAATTGCTTTATACTGCGTGTGTTCATTTTAAATCCCACTCTTTCTCCATTAATTCTGCAGGTTTTAATCTAAACAAAATATGTGTAAGTACATTTATAAGGCACATAAGTTGTGTTTATTTCATAAGTTAATGTACAGGTTGTACTTGCTCACTAAACATATCCTACATCATAATATTCATAAGCCTCTGCAGTAAATTAAGATATAAACTTGATGTTGTGATCAGGTTTATTTCAGGCGTGTTTCTTTCTTTTCTTATTTATTCCTTATTATCTTCTGGCTGTTTTATTACTTTACTTCTATTAAAATGATTTGGCATTGTTGAACTATTTCTGTCTTGCTTATTGTTTAAAAAAAAAAATCGGGGCGGCATCTAATGTTTAAGACTAATTCTTGAATAGTCCAGTCTTATGTGTCCGATAAATTCATTCATTCAAATCATTAATTCATTCTTTATAGGGTTTATCCTCTACAGGGGCGCAGGATGCCTGGAGGGTATTTCTGGAAAATTTGGGCGGGGTACATCCTGGACAGGGTGGCAATCCATTACAGGGCGTAAGTGTTATATAATAAAATTAAATATTTTTATATAGATAGATGATACTATATGATATTATTATGATACTATAGATAGATAGATAGAACTATATTTAGTCTTACACACTGTATTAATAAAAACAATCGTAATAATAATAATATTAATAATAATAATAATAATAATAATAATAATCTTTTGTGAAGCCTTTATGAAATGTTTATGTACAATATCATTGTGTGATTATGACATTATTATTGATTATTGCTGTTAATGACCCATTTATCAAGAAGGAAGTCACATACTTAGTTGTGATTTTTAAAAAAATCTAATTTAATTATTATTATTTATTTGAAATGCACATGCATCCTACACATGAAGCCTTTCTTGGATTTTTATGCTAAAGACATCACATGAGTCATCTTTCCATAGGACAATTGTAAATATGTGTCAAGGGACAGAGAGGGAAAAAAAAAAAGTGCTAACGATGAAATGAAGCCAAAAATCTGTTCAACACTTGATGTCAAAGAAAAAGCTCGCTGGCTGGGAGTGTGGGAGCCCCAGATGGCAGGTGGTCCTCTTTATATTCACCATCAAATCTGTGGTCCTGCAGCATCTCCTGACTTCTGAAGAACAGAGAGTTAAGACAGGGCTTCTAAGCGAGAAAATTAAATACTTCCATCGTGCTAATCGTTAGTCCACTTATGGTTATGGTGATATCAAATTCTGTATTTTTTTTTCATGCCTGTCAGACGTATTCTCAAAGCAGAATAACGGTTTAAAGCAGATATTCTGAAGATTCTGGAGATGATGACATCAGACTGTAGATAAATCAATTATTGATAATTTTTTACATTTTCATAATTCTTTAATAACCATGATCAAACCTTTGTTTTAATAAAAAATGATAAATATTTGATCTTGCTTTAATTTTCTATACAGTTCCTGTTACTGCCTCTTGAAAACCCTTCAAATCAACACCTAAATCAGATTTAAAACAAATCATGACGCTGTAGTAGACGTGCTTAGAATGCACTTCCTTTATATTTAGAAAAAACAATAAAACACGTCAATGTATATCTTCAGAGCTTTTTAATAGACAAGAGATACCAATCGATAGTGGTTAAACTCCTAAAAACAAGAGGATGTTACATACTAGGGCTTAACTTGAGCTCCTTGGTGTTCCTGGTCATGGTGGAGGGAGTGATTGGTGGTTAAAGTGTGGCTAGCATGGCTATTGTGCTAGTCACAGTGGGAGGAGACGAGCAGTAGGTGACTGGGGGAGGCGTCTGACAGACCAATCGGTTTGGGTCGGTCGGTGTGAAGAGGTTGCAGAGGCCATTGTCCCGAAGGGGGTGCTGGTGGTGTGGGGTCGCACCCGATAAGCTCAGCGGTTGGGACAGGGGGCGTTTGGGGATCCGGATGGACGGCGTGGGCTGTCAAGGCTCACAGCGTTACAGGCCGTGTTTGCCCTTTGCCGTGCTCCCTCGTCACCTCCAGAGTTGTCGCAGACTTGTCAGAACCGATCAGAGAGTCTACAAGCGATGTTCAAGTTTGGACAAGATGACACGGACTTTCTGGTGGTACGTGTCAAAGAACATATGAGAACAGATGTCCTCGTTACCGGGTTGTGAGCACTTTAACTGGCGATGGG
>JAQMYL010000019.1:20045443-20059177 GCA_030014365.1 Clarias pachynema
ACACACCACTGTCAGTGTCAAGTTGCATTAAAAAATGTGACAGGCAGAACAAACAGGTGACCTCAGCAGTCATCGTTCAGTGGAGTTACAGTCTACAGATTATGCCACATTCCTGACTCAAACACAGATTCATCTATAAATGAAAGTCATTAATTTATTAATTATTCACGTATTTCTTCATCTTTAGCTCAGACACGGGTCCTGGATATGAGATAGTCCTGCAGTGCTTAATTAAGATTGCAAATACACTGTATGCCTTAATGAATAGCCAGGTAGCTTTAATTTTAGAGAAATATCATGAAAATATAATTACAGGATCAAAACTGGCACCTGTATGGAATGTGGTTTTATTTTCCCATGATTTTCTTTCCACAGTTATTTCATCAGTAAGTTTTATGATTATTTAATTGTAATTATGTAATTAAATTACTTATTTTTTATTTTTACATGATTCATTGACTTTCACTTTCATACATTGTATACAATTAATTTATTCTCCTCTCATTATACATTAATAATAAATTCTCATATTGTAATTTTACACAATTTATTATTTATATGCATTTTTTTTTTTTTTACAGTTTTAAAGTTTTTTAAATGATTCAACTGATGTTCATGTCTTTTTTTTTTTCTTTTTTTCCCCAAAAAATGTATTGCTAATGTCACATTTTCTTTCACGTATCACTTATAAAACATGATTTCTGCAACTGAGATTTTAAAGTCCCTGGCACTCACATTGCAAACAAAATCTAATTAATATGTATGAAACATTAAAGTCACTTCATCACTCCACTGAATCAAAGTCGTGTTTTCTTTTAAGTACCTTAGTCTCTCAATTATCTTAACTAATCCAATTATTGGCTCAAGTGCACATATTTAACGTTTGTAGATGTTTAAAAGTGGATGATTAAGGTGATTGCAGACACCTCGATAAAAACCTGTGGAAAGTACAATGAAATTAATCTAATTAATCAAATAAGTGCAGCAATTAAGGAAATGAGCAGTGGATGGGAGGAGGGTGAAAGGACAAAGGTGACGTCTATATTAAGTGAGCCAATTTTATCATCAGCTCAGGATAGCAGATAAAAAGATTCAGTGCCAGGAGTAAATGATGAGGAATTTTTTAAGGGTTCATCCCCCCCCCCCTCCCCCCTGCATACACTGCCTGCCCAAAAAGGGTTGCACACTAATATTTTGTTTAACTTTGATTACATACACACTGTGGTGTAAAAATGATTCCTCGTTCTCCCAGAATAACCAGATCATACCACTGTCTCCAGAGGCTCGTACAGTGGACACTAGGCATCACTCTGGAACTGGCTCAATCTGGACTCATCAGACCACAGGATCTTTCTTCATTGCTATAAAGTCCAAGCTTCATCCTCCCTAGAATATTTAAGTGTTTGTTTATTGATGAGTC
Source organism: Clarias pachynema (assembly GCA_030014365.1). NCBI lineage: Eukaryota > Metazoa > Chordata > Actinopteri > Siluriformes > Clariidae > Clarias > Clarias pachynema. Next base: position 20,046,864 of record JAQMYL010000019.1, read on the forward strand.
TGACCAACAAGTCAAATTCCTGTGAATTCTTATCACATTGTGCGCGTGCATGTTTGTGTGAAAGCACTCTTACAGTACTTTCACTATTAAACATAGCTCAGATTTTTATTTGGCCAGTCAGTGTACTATTTTGCTTGTTTGTTCTTCAGAAATCCAATATTACTAGCAAATCCTTAAAACAAACATATTAACATAGGAAATGACTCAATTGAGAATTTAGCCAAAAACACTAAATTAACCCAGTTAAATAAATAAATTATAGTTTAGCAAAATTAATAAGCAGTAAGCTAGGCGCAGACCATGGCTTTGTGGTGTGTATTTAATGCTTGTTAGTGATTGAGAACAGGTGTGATGAGTTAATCATGCTGGTTTATTAGGTATGTGACTCAGGTGACTGTTTTTTTTTTTTTTCATACTGAGGATCTTGGGAAATGTATTTTAAGTTCATGGCACACACACACACACACACATATATACACACATATATATATACACACACACACAAACTGGGCCTTATTTCTCGATCTAATAAAGTTGTGTATAATTGCTTGCATAAGACAAACTGAAAAAACAGATTTAGTTGCAGAGTTTCAAAAACAAACATAAATCACTCTACTGTATATTAGAGTATCTGCTAAATGCTGTAAATATTTTTAAAAATAGCAAGTAAAATAACAATGAAGTCAAAGTTAAACAAAATCAAGTCAAACACTAGTTAGTATTCTAATCAGTACATCCTACAAGAGAAGCATATGAAACTTTTTTTTTCTTTTTTTTTTTTACAAACATCCAGGATTTTCATGAATACCAAATTTGTTGTGTAAACACTCGTAAAAACTATTCACAAATACATCTGTTTGTATACAGCTTGATAAATGAGGCTTATTAACTTGATACATTCAATACTACAATCTACTGTTTACTGTAACTGTTGTCTAACTGTGACTGAAACTTTCATTAAAAGAAAAGTGGCAATAGGGAATAAAAATTATACCCAGACTAAGAGTTCAAAATTTACCCACTCTTAAAGGTACTAAAGAATTTAAAAGTAATTTAAATTCATTTCATTAATTAGTTTAGTTTTAGTTTTTATAGTTGTTGTTTTTTTTCTGATCATATGTACAGGTTTTCATATGTAACTTTAAGAGAAACAGAGAACTGCTATAACAAGAACTTTGGTCCCTTTTGAACTTACTATAAATTAGTGGAAATAATTACATTTCCAAATTATTTGCAATGAATGGTATGAAATGATTATACCTCTTTAAAGGTCCCATATTTTACTAATTCTCTAAAAACTAACATAGGTCTCACAGGAAAGTGAAGCTAATGCTTCAAGTGAATCACTGCTCAGATACTACATACTTCAAACAATTTATTTTAACTATTTTGCAACTACACATCTACATTTTGCAACTTGGTGCTGAGCAACAAGCCAGGGGAGAGGCTTTTGCTTTATGATGTCACAACAGGGGGGAAATCTGCTTGTTTAAGGCCCAAAACAAAAATGGCTAAAGGACAAAATGCAAGAAAAAAAATTTTTTTCACACAAAGGAGACCCATGTTAATGCCCAAAATAATAGGTCCCCTTTAAGACATGGTGTTATGACAAAATAATCAACAGCAACTCTGCTTTGCATTGGGTCACATTATTACAGATTATTATTAGAAATGTAACTGATTACAATAATAAGTTTAAATATTACTCAGGTATATTCCAAATTCAACAAGTTCTTTAAAAACTAAGAATAAAATTAATTTTAATCAAGAAAATATCAGATTGTCTTTTGCCTGTGTTTAACAGATGGTGTTTCCTTTTTGAACCTTTGCAGTAAAGCCCAAGAGGTGGAAAAAAAAGCACGCTTGGAAAGTCGGGCTGTTTTTCTCACGTCGCTGACATGAGCCATGCTTCAGATGAAAGAGACGTGTGAAAAAATGCTCCCTCGCAGAAAATTTTCCTCAGCATGAAGCTCAGACAGACACGGAGCCAAGGCAGGGGTATGAAGCAGCGCCGCATAATTCTCCACTAGGCTCTCAAGCCAGGAGCTAGGATCGGTGGGCAAACCGTGAACCTGCCCTTCGCTAAATGCTAAATTAGATATTTATATAGTAGCAGTAGTGAAGAGAAAGCTTTGGACATGGATGACATGGGTGTATTGAGATAATATTCAATTTCATTCATAATCGTTATAAGGTCAGTCAAGTGTTTATGTTGTTGTCTTAAAGACCTAATAAATGAAATCTCTGACTGTGCATGTGTTGAGCGTCTGTATCGTCTCTGTTGTGTATTCGGTTTGATATTTATTTCCCTGGTTTTGTAATTTGTCTACGTGGGGGTTCCACCCACCACCAGTCACCCTTTGCCCCGTATTAGCAACATGATGTTCCTCATTTTCCCTCAGCATTGCAACTGGCCACGAGCAGCGAGGACAACTAGAAAAAGATCACAGTTCAAAAGCAGTCAGATGGAAAATATGGAAAACACAAGCGCTGGCCATCATCATCACGCCCCCCCTCCACCCTCACCCCCCTCCTCCTCCGCATCTTCTTCTCCGAAATGCAGCAAGCTGCCACAGTTTGACTGACAAACTGACTTTTTGCAGGAGCTCGTGCCCATTCCAGTCAGAGTTTATTGAAGGTGATTTTGATCTCCTCCACGAGGCCACAGCAGTAGCCATGCCATCTGTCACCTTGATTGCATGGTGGACTCTCGGGGGGGAGTGCTATGGCTCCTGATCGTTTACAGATTGCGCTGCTTTCGCCTCCATAAGGACCACATGCACCGAGCCAGATGGTGAGCATGCACGCTTATTATGAGTCTTTATCTCTGTGCAGGAAGGAGCGCAACCATTAGGTCTCCCCGAGGAACTTCTCTCCTCACGCCGACCATGCTGTTCTTCCACAAATACAGTCTTCTTCAGCTGTCATGAACCTCGCTAATAAAAAACACAAACAGTCCTCCACCTTGAGCTCTTCTACTTCAGGTACACACAAACATGCTGTGTCGCTGGGAAATAATGAGCACTTATTAATTGATGTTTGTTGTCATAGAAACTCATTTGGGACATCGAGGCTGGGCGAAACCGGATGTGTTGATCACATCAACCTGTATCGTTTAAAGATAAATGAATCGACATACAGTGTTATGAGACTTCCTTGGTTTTTAGGGGATGATTTATTTGATCATGATTTCGTTGATAATAACGAAGGCGTTTGTTTTATCACAGGCATGCTAATGTTAGCCAGTTAACTCACTAACTATTCAGCTGTGTTTGTCAGTCACTGAACGACCTAAAAGTAGTACATCCAAACCGACATTGATTTAAAATATATAAATATCATATTGAAATAAAATGACAATAAAGTAAACAAAAGACAGTGAGTAATTAGATTTTTTTTATGAAACAAACATTTTTCTAATTTGCCATCCAGGTTGTACAATCAGTTTTTACCCTGCAGTGCAGAGCTGTGAATTTAAATCATCCACCTGATTGTGAACATCATATCTAATGAAAGCAGACTAGCCACCTAAAACTAGCTAAACTACAAGAAAGAGGCCTCTGAGTCACCATTATTGTAAAAACTAGCTAAACTAGCCACCTAAGACTAGACAAGGAAGAGTGCCTTTACATGCTTACAGGTCTCTAGTGTTGACAAAGTTAGCTAACCGGTTTAGCTAACACACCTCAGTGTTGCTAGTTTTGAGAAAGTTAGCTAAACTAGCCAGCTTATACTAACCAGCTAGCTAAAACACAAGTAAGATGCATTTACAAATTGGACTAACTAGCCAGCCAACACTAGCTATCCAGCAACAAAACATTCTCTAATTCACTAGTGTTGAGAAAGGTGGCTTAGCTAGCCTTCAAAACAATGAATTCAGATGCCTCTGTGTTATCAGTATTGAAAAATGGCTAAAACGTATTAAGAAACTAGCCAGCTAACACTAGCCAGCTAGAAAAAAAAAAACACTAAGAAGAATGCATTTGCACACATTTGAGTAGCTAGTATTGAGAAAGTTGGAGAAACTAGCCAGCTAAGAAACAAGGAATGGTGTGTTTATGTAAGTCAATAGTGTTGAGAAAATTGGCTTAACTAGTCACCTACAACTAGCCGGCTAGCTCTAATACAAGAAAGAATGAGTTCAGTTTCTGAGTTGCCAGCATGGGTAAACTAGCCAGATAGCACTAACTAGCTAAAAGTTGTGTTTAAACACTTCTGAGTTGCTAGTATTGTGAAGGTTGACTAAACTAGACAACTTACACTAGCTAACTAAAAATTGTCTACATGTCTGTGACTTGCTAGCATTGAGAAGGTTATCTACACTAGCAAGCAAGCAGCTAAAACACAAGAAGGGTGTTTATGTGTCTCTGCATTGCTGGTAATAACGTTTGGCTAAACTAGACAGTTTGCACTAGCTAGCTAGCGCATAAAGGAAAAGTATTGAGAATGTTCGCTAACATTAGATAGCTTTTTGTAGAGAAACAGCTTGCTTGTGTTATGATGCCTCAGTATCAGAAACATGGGGGAGAGACTTTGGCACAGAACTGTCAGTGTGACTCAAAGCTGCTTATCCTGTAGCATATTTTTGTCCCCTACTGAATAAAATCATGCTTAGCATTAAATGACTGGACACTAGAACAATATTTGTGATGTATTTGTAAATCTGTAGAGTCTATTTAATTCATTTCCCTCTTCAGGAAGAGTATTTTGGGCTAAACAGTATGGTGCCTCATGCATGTCATTGTCCTTTGCTGTTCCTCATTTTCCGCCCTGAGGTAAGGTGGCAACGTGCTGCATTTTTAGGACAACAGCCGGCTATCTGCGAGCATGAGACCTTTCGTCAGGCTTCAGCGCGGTGCACACGGTGACACATGCAAGCCTGTGGTCACAAATGTGCTGGCACACGCAAAAAATCATCACATCTTATACGATATTCAGCCATGACCACAGACAGAGTCGTCCAGAATACTCCACTTTATCTGTGAGGATTATGGTTATTACTTAATGATAGTGTGTGTCGAAGGACTGAGAGATATGCTACAAGCACTGTAGCTAATGCTAATATTCAAGCTGCAGTGTAACCATTAGATCAGTATCATGTGTCATTCTAGGTGTATTCTGCTTCAAATATAGTGGACTAAACTCCTACTCTGGCTGTGGAGCATGCTTACAAATGTCTTAACTTGTTCAGTGGTTAAAATAAACTAGCTACCACGACACAACCTCATGTTGCATGTAGTTATTTATGTGGTTAATATAATGCTCGGTTACGTTCTATGATTATGCAAAAATAACTTTGAGAACTTCTATATGAGAAACTGCATAACCTACTCCTAAACAGTTTTCTTTGCGATTTTGCGACATAGTCACTTGTACAGTATAGATAAAGGTATCTACACTAGGTAGCTTACATCAGCTACTGTAGCTAGCTGCAATACAAAACGCACTGCATTTATGTGCCTCTGAGTCGTTAGTATTGACTTTGTTAGCTAAACTAGATTGACTTAAACTGGCTAGTTAGCTAAAACACAGGGAGAGTGCATTTACCTGCCTCTGGGTCACTAGTATTGAGAAAGCTAGCCAAAATAGTCTGCCATAACTAGCTAGCTAAAAACATAAGTGAAGAGTGTGTTTAAACACCTCTAAATCACAAGTATTGACAGTATTGGCTAATCTATGTAGCTTACACCAGCTAGCAAGATAGCTAAAACACAAGGATTGTGCCTTGGAATCGCTAGTATTGAGAAAGTTAGCTAAACTAACCTGGCTTAAACTAACTAGCTAGCTAGCTAGAACACAAGGAAGAGTGCATTTATGTGCCTTTGAGTCACTAGTATTGAGAAAGTTAGCTAAAATAGTCAGGTGTATGTGTCTAGCTAGCTAAGATGTAAGTGAAGAGTGTTTAAATACTCCTGAGTCACAAGTATTGACAGTGTTGTCTAATCTAGGTAGCTTACACAAGCTAGCTAGCTAAAACACAAAAAAGAAGTTCATTTATGTGCCTCTGAGTTGCTAGTATTGCAAAACGTAGCTAATCTAAAATGTATTAAACTAGCTAGCTAGCTAAGACACAAGGAAGGGTGTGTTTACAGAGTTGGTACTACTGAGAAGCCAACTAACAGTAGCTAGCTTAACAAGGAAGAGTGCCCTTAGAGTGGATAGTATTGAGAGAGTAAACTGCTCTGTCCTGCACACTTTCCTGTACTACAAAGTGCTGACACCTACGACTTCATTCACTAAATGTTATATTAATAAATTTAAATAAGTATCTTAACCAGCCTTAGGGGTTATATTAGCTATATGCTAATTTCCTCACAACTTTATTCATATTTAAGGACAAAATCTGACCTCAATTCAATTTCCCATGAGACCTGTTTTTAAAATGCTGACCAGAAATTAGACTTCATGGCTTGTGATGTTATGTTAAAGGTTTTGCAATAACAATTCTAATTTATAGCTGATTAAAATAAACTATAAATAGCTCTCTGGATAATCTGCATACAAGCTCCTGCCTCTTTATTAACCCGAGCCTGGAAAGTGGCGTGCAAATCCACAGGCGGCCGTGAAACACTGCCACAAGCACACGGCGGCTACAGAGCCATGATGGATCAAAGGTGTCACCCAGAAAACAGCAGTTAGCCTAACCTTCTAACTCGAATATCTCTCTCTCTCTCTCTCTTTTGCAAACACACACACAAACACTCCTTTACAAGATGGCAGTTTTTTTCAGTTGCTGATATTTGTCTCATCAGTCTAAAGATGCTTTTTATTTTTAATGAATAAAGAAATTCAGGCAAAATTATAAATTAATTTCAATCAGATTGAAATGCTGCATATCAAATTAATTTTAAACTCATTTCTGGATGAACATGCAGGTCTTTGTTTTTTCACCACACACAGTCTGTTTCGATTGAGTTCTAGATAACATCAGCCGACCACGCCGGCTTTGCTGTACATTCCGTCTTTAATCCACTTATCCTTTGTGCTGTGCAGGATTTAGAGACCAAACCTGTCGGTAATTAGAGCAGGCCAACCAGGACCCCAAGGCGCTGAGACGACGAGGAAATAGCCTCGACGATAGAAGCCGAGTTGCTTAGGAGAAGCTTTCGCGTGTATTTGCTCTGGAATGGGCCGACAGTGCAGACACTCGCAGCCTCTCTCACCCCGCTGCATCAATCTGTTCCCAAGCTGTTCCCACATTTTGGTGAATTTCCCAGGCTAATTCTTTGGCACAGACGGTGCAGAGAGCCTGATTACTTCGGTGCGAACCCCACAAGGCTTTCCAAACCCGTGCAGCGTGCATGTTCACAGCACCAGAATCACTCCTTTTTGTCTGAGGCCACTTGAACGTATTCAGTTTCATAAATAATAATAATAATAATAATAATAATAATTCAGCCTGAATTGGCATATGCACTCTATTCTTTAAGCTTATTTATAGCACAGTAGTGAATCTATACAGAAACTCAATTATAACCCAAAATGCCAGATTTGACGTAATAAATATTTCTTCCAAATCTCATTATCGGAATGTTTTTTTTTTTCTTTTCATTTAATCTTTTCTAGAGCGCCATTCGCATAAACTGCAGTTTTTATTGTGAAAATATTACAAAGCTATAAGACAGCTGTGTCCCATTAAAATGTGTAATGGTGGCTGATTTCCTACAGCACATGGTCATCAGGCCAAATCTACAGCCGGCAATTAGGAAGATGAAATGTTTAATTGTGCTTTGATTTTGATCAAAATTTATCTGTCACCCATCCTGTAATCAGGCATTTATGCTCCCAAATCAATGTCAGAGGATTCGACCAAGGAGACGTTCCTTGTTTCTGACAGACCTGCCGGTGTGTCACGTCAGGACTCCACAGCTGCAGCGCTGTTCACGGCTCACGTTATGTTTTCATCTACCGTTAAACATCATAATACTCAAGGGACGATTAAAGGCTGCAAAATAACCACTTTATTAGCAGGTGCAGTCAATTTTACATATACAGTAAGTGCAGAAAAAAAAATCAAGATTCTGATTGGTCTAAAGGGAGGCGCAGCATCACTAATTACAATGAATGCATGGATGTTTCCATAGTAACACTTCATTGACAGTATACAGTCAATTGTTCAATATAATAAACTAAGAAAAAAATGATAATAATTTAACAAATGCATAATCATCAATTTGATGACGTTTTATGTATGCAAGACATCTCCAGTATCAGACTTTTAATCTGCATGATGGGAGTTTATGTTTTTTCCTTGTCATGACAAGATGCACCTTTTTGATTATATAAAAAAAGAAAAAGAAAAGCTAATGATGACATGACTGTTTACAGCTGCTATAGCATAAGTGATGACAGGAACAGTTTCACAGACATTCCACATCATTAAATGTAATATTAAACTGATTAAACATGTTGTTGTTGTTTTTAATTCACAGGGTAGCGCTTCTTCCTTACACTCCGAAAAACCCGGACTACTAAATGTTTTTTTTTATGGTTTGTGATTTAAAAAATTTTTGTAACATGACACACCGTAAACTGTAAATAGGTTACAGATTGCACCTTGAGAAGCTGTTTGAAAATAACATATTTATATTTTTATATTTTAGCATCCACTTGGAAGATTTGGCATCAATCTCAGTTAAATATAAAGAAAAAAAACAGCCCTTATTGAGCTCAAACTATCAGCTAGCAGCTGCACTGCTATGCAACACACACCAGCCACAAGTGTCCTGTTTTTTGCGAGGGACGCGACGAGTCCGTCCACTGTCCACTTTTATACGGGGACAGATGGACGGCGGAGGCAGACGAGTGGGTGAAGGTCAAGAGGAGAAAAACAAAGCCTTTCTCATGCCGCATGATGGAGTGTGATATCTCTAAGCGCATGCCAAGAGCGTCTCAGCCAAAGCGCTGTCGAGCCTGTAGCGGTTATCAATGACGGCATGCTCGAGGAGGCACACGAAACCCGGCGAGGAGACGAGAAGGACGAGCACTCGACGCAATCAGCTTTATTGCAGAGAGAAAGAAGCCGGGTGAGAGTAATGGATAGCTCTTGTTACGGCCTGAATGCTGGGAAATCAGGATTGCCAAGTCAACCGAGTAAACACTGCGGTTTAGGCGGTGCTGATGCGCAGCGTCGGTTTCCACACACTATATATTACACTGATTTTGTTTTTTTCTTGGAGAATGAGGTCACTTACATGCTTCACGTGAATAATATTCAAATTCTTGGATCTGGCACACAACGCACCATGGATCCGAATCACATAATCACAAGATACAAGATACAAGTACATGGTGCTGACCCAGTTTAACGCACTCCTTCTAATACTTTATCACTAGTGTACAGTAAGTGCCCGTCGTTGACAGTTAAAGGGTGATATCATTATTTCAGGTTGAAGCCCATGTACATGGTTGAGTATCTTACGCCTTGTTTATGCTAAGTTGTACTTTTTTCGTTGTCAGCCAAAGTGAAGAGAGTGAATCACAGACGAGAAATTGAAAAAGTAGATCAAATACAGATTACATTTTGTCTTAAAATGACTCCAGCGCGTTATAATTTACTTATACCATTTCAGAGCTGTTATTTCAGTGAAAGTGAAAATATGAACTAATCTCAGTAAAAATATTCAGTTTAGCTTTTCTAATTAATATCTGTTGGTGCAGGTATTTGTTTCCATTGAGGGAGTAGCGCATTAGTAGCTAATTTTAAAATAGATTATTAAATCTGTCACATAACTGTTCATTACATCGCTTTTACTCAACATTTTGATTTCACTTATGGTGCAGGTTTAACTTCAGTACTGCAAAAGTTCCATTAAATTCTGTTCAGTGGTCGATTTAAGACGCGCCCACAGTTTGACGCATGCGCAGTACGCTGTCTAAACTTGTGGTTTATAATCTGGCATATAACTGCTCATAGCTTCACTTCTACTCAACATTTTGATTTCATTTATGGCGCAGGTTAAGTTTCATTAAATTCTGTCGAGCCAGTTTTGCATGATGTGGTGACAAAATCTGGCCGGGCAAACTTATAGACATACAGACGGAATTTTTTCTGAGATTGGTTTCGGGTCCTCCGGTGAATAACACATAAAGATATCAATGAAAGAGCGAACTCTGACCAATGTACAGACAAAACCTTTCTTTTAAACTCATTTCCATGCTAATCATAATCATGAAAGGGTATGAAAAAATGTGATGTGTAATTATTGATATACAAATATAGGTTATAATGAATATTTAATATTTTATGGAACGAGTCTCCTCTGTCAGTGCTTGGTCACAATGTTTTTCATCACACTAATACGATACAATCTCACAACCTATAAAGCATCTTTGTTAAAATTGTTAGATGTTGAAAAAGCAAGAAAAAATTTGTACAAAATATGTATTATTATAACATATACCCTGACAAGTGATAACTTATTATGGTATGGATATTATATGATAATATTGACCCGTGTTAATTATAAGACTTTTGTATTGAAAGGAAGTGACAGCTAGTTTCACATAAAACAGCACAAATGACAGCAGATTGGAATTGTGGGAGTCTGCATGTTAATGAGTGTTGTCCCCAGGAGGCGCCGCTTCATCCCAGGAGCCTCCCCGGAGCATTATGGGTGATTATTGTCAATTCAGTCCTGCCAGTTTATTCACCCACACGCTCCACGTGAGGCACATTATTACAGAGAGAAACAGGGGGAATCAGAGACAGGGCAGGACTCCAGGAGCAGTCTTTTCTAATCACAGAGTCCAACTGTTCCCCGCTGCAGTCACTCACCCGGAATCATCTGTGTGGAGAGCTTCTTACTGTCCAGCACTCTGACATTCTGCTTAACATGTGGCTCCCGTAATAACGAACGGGAAAAAAACGAACGCATAGAATTTTATTGTCCTTCTGCTACTTATCACTGCCAACAATGGCCCTCTTGTTTGTACAACAGACTCTGAAACGTTTCATTACGCCCACTCTTCTTTAGCATGTCCTTCTCTAACAACTGTTGCGAGATTTGTCCTTTTTGGATTCGGAAGGGCTCCGAGTTAAGTCCTGAGCTGTGCCAAGTAATGCGAGTTCTCTTTAATAGATAGTAAAGCTGTTTTTATTTGATTTTGTTGCCTGAAGAATAGACAAAATTGTAGAAACGTTTAGCGCAAAACTAACATTTAGTTTCATAGTTCGACTTGAATTTACATTGTCTCCAGAAATATACAGTAAGTCCCCTATATCAAGGCGTTCTGTTTAAAGAGCTCGTTCGCAAGTCTAATTTGTTCGTAAGTCCAACAAACATTGTCTAGGTAATAGGATACTAACACAATTGGCTATACACAGTATATTAGTACAGTACTGTAATAGGTTTATTTAACGTTTCACACAAATAATACATGAAAAGGCAAACAAAAAATAAAGGAAACATTTTAATTTATGGTACCATGAAAAAGTACAGTACACTACAACAACTGACATACTGAGTTTGGAATCAAATGTGACAATGTTCACCAAGCATGTGATCTAACTTCCTCGACTGAACATGCGCAAAGACGTTTCGCGTCTTTAAAAGTTTAAAAGAACCATGTGACAGACATACTGTACACAGTCCTGATTTCCTTTGTAACTACATGTGTATGTTGAAAAATAACAATCACCCATAAATTATGAAGCACATAATTGTCATAATATCTGATTCGCATTTAGCCACACCCACAAAACTCAAAAAAGGGCTTAATGATGAAACAGCACCCAGCTTTTATAGGGTGCCATTACTTTTGTCCTAAGTGCTGAATAAAACCTGTAATTAATTATAGCACTTGAGATGTAACTCATGGTGTGTTTAGGGCCCTGACCTCTGTGAAGTTGATTATTTGTCTTATAATAAGTCTGTTTTCCTCTTGCACCACGATTGTTAATGTGCTAATGAATGACAGACACATACACGCTTTTTAAAAACAGATGTTTAGGTTTGGTCATGTCTTCTTATATGCAATGCCAAGACAGTAATTAGCAGAATGTTCTTAGAACGTTATAATTTTTGGCTCCTGGAACATTAGTGTCCAGTTTTCTGAACACTTTTTTTGTGACTCTGAATTTGCTCGGAAGGGATTGTCACAGCCCTGGTGGTATATTTAAGCAATATCACACTTGAGGTTGTGCTGTTATACTAAAAATCAGCAGCCGTGGGTTCATGGGCATAACCTAGTTACTGAAGGTATCACCGCCGTTCTGATACTCAGTACAACGGCACAACCTCGAGTGTGATATTGCTTTTATACAACAGTTCCATAAACACCACTTATTACTGTATCACAAGATTATGATTTAG
>JAQMYL010000019.1:20074875-20093331 GCA_030014365.1 Clarias pachynema
ACTAAAACAACATGCATGAGGAATCACAAAGGAGTTTTCATTTCCTGCAATGGAAAAGTACTCGAACTAGTTACTTTAATCAGAAAGTAACGCTGTGATGTAACTGATTACTTTTTAAAGAAAGTAATTTTGTAATGTAATTGATTACTTTTTAAAGACAGTAATTTTGTAATGTAATTAGATTACTTTAAAAAGTAACGTCTCCCAACACTGGAAATCACACTGCGCCGTATTTCTCCTCAGACAGTCGCTGCGTCCGCACCCGTGTCCGGCGAGATCAGCCGAGCAGCGCGGTGATCCCCGTAACCTCCGAGCGAAGCGGTCAGAAATCTCAGCGCCGCTCCTAACATCTTTCTGACAGGCCGTTACAAAGACAAACCCGGCGAGAGGTTGTGTGAAATAATCCCAGACGATCCGCAGAGGAACTCCCATCGCCCCTGCCGCTTCCACCCAGCGCCTGTTTCATTCCCCTCTATTACAATCCTGCCATCACTTCCCATTCCAGGTCAAAGTTATGGTGCTTAATTATATGCCGGCTGCTCTCGCTTTCTAATAACCTGTCATTTGGGGCGAATTTGAATGTCACACCATATTGTAGAGGCGTAATGGTGTCCGGCAGATCCACTGATGGGACATTTTAGGACAATTATTGTAGAATATTCAAATCGCAGGTGGGATATTGAGCTCTCTTTCTCGCATCCCTCTCTCTCTCCCCTCTCTCTCTATCTCTCTCTCTCTCTTACACACTTGCTATCTCACATACACATCTTGACCCTGCACTCGACGTTGACAAAATGAACGTCCCCGCTCACAGAAACAGTTCTAACTGCAGCCTGAACGTTTTTATTATCCTCCCTAATCCACATACCAGATATTTCATCAGCGGGGGAAGATATGCATATCATGAATTATTTTGACACCGGGACCTTTTCATTTTCACCAGAGATATTTCATCTCGCCAATCAGGGTCTGAGATGCTGCAGCGAGGCTGCGGCGGTGTCGGGTGAAGGCCAAGTCGACCACCACCACCACCACCACCACCTTCACCACCACCATCCCACCCCCTATCCACACCACCATGCCACCAAATCATCTGGGAGCTGTAAGGAGATAAAGCCACTATTACCATCAGCTCCTGTGCTCACGCATTTTATTAACTCAGCCATAGATATAGCATAAGTATTCACACCCTTGAATACTGTACATCCACATCAAACTCCTGGGATCGCCTCCAGATCCACCAAGATAAGCAGTTACACTCAGAAGACAAATTAATGAATGAATGTTCATGAAATATTCATATGATATTACATACATAAATTATTTGATCTAAAACCATTAACAATTACTTTAATTGATAGAGCACTTAGTGATTAATTCGTCCGTAACTCTATGTATGATTACTTGACACTGAAAAGTGCACTATGGTTTCTTTTTTAAAATCTCTTTTTAAAAAGTTATTTCTGCATGGCTTTGGAAGTTGAAGGGATTTTCCACGTGTCCCACAGCATATTTATAACCCAGGAATAAATCCTGCTGAATCCGATTTAAATGAATGGTTATACCTTTTTTTTTTTTTAAGGATTTGTAGGATTTTGTTCAAGATAGTGCTTTGTGGAGGATGTTTTGGGGCGTTGTGGGGTGCCAATACTTTTGACACAAACATGTCACAGAAAAAAGAAAAAAAAAAGACCGATATCAATCAGAAAAGTTCTTATGAAATTATGAGATGTTCATCATTTTCCCAGGACAAATTTCAGCAATTGTTCGAATACATTTTCATATTTAATACAATTATGTATGTATGTATCGTTATTAAAAAAAAAAATTTGTAGGGGGGGGGGGGGGGCAATAATTATAGAGCACACACATATACTTTAAAAGCATTCTATACAGTATATATCACTCTGTGTACTGTATATTAGCAAACTTTTCCCAAACACAGCTGGGTCTCAGGAGGTTTTATTTGGGTCGCAATTTATAATTCTACCTGGAGTTAAACAGAAAGGATAACTCAGTGGTTAAGGCATTAGACTATGGTTTGGAAGGTCTCAGGTTCAAATCCCATGACTGTCAAGTTGTCCCTGTTGGGTCCTTGAGTGCTTACATGAAGGTCCTCAACTGCTTACATGAATAATGGGATACAAATGTAAGTTTGGGCTAAATGTAAAGAAGAGGAAATAAAAATGATTACATGGACTGTGAAATCCTCCAATTAATGCATTCAATTGAAAGGATAGCCATTTGTAAATGGTACTAGCTTTATTGTTGAATTTTAAAATGAACGCCTGAATATGACGTTGTGATTTATCTCAGAAATGTTCTAGTTTGCCATTGAAGGTAAAAATGTGATGTGTAAAAAGATAAATAGTTTAAGAAAAAGAAAAAGAAAAAGTTTGGAAAGAACTGTTGTAGCAGGCCAATAACGTTGTTATTTAGTTCGTTTTAATCAGGTTTGTCCTGTCTCGAGTCCTGCGTCATGATTTTCGTCTACATGTCCTACGAGTTTCTCACTTCCCTGGGGTCGACCCTACATTTAGCGTGACTTAAAGACCCTGTCGCTCTCCACAAAACCTCCACCCCTCCTCAGAGCTCCATCATCCCAAACGATAAAGAAAAATGTTTCAATTAAACCTCAACCCGGCTCCGGCGCCGGAGACTGATTGCATCCGATCTGGCCACTTTTACGTCCTCGAAAGTTATTTGACGTAAATTACAGGTGTCACATCATTTCTCCGGCGCACACTGGATGTAATTTACTGGCTGAGAGTCGCAGCTCGAATAAAATCGTGCAGCCGCCCTCTCTCAGGACGAGACACACATCTCTCTCTCTCTTTCTCTCTCTCTCTCTCTGATATCAGCCCTGAAGATTAACCATGCAAATACACATGACACATTCATGCACAAACATGCAAGGCTGAGCGATATCTCAGAGAGCCAGCCTGGGACAGCCTGGCTCCTTATCTGTTCGTCTAGACTCAAGAGAAATTCAAGACGTACGTAAGCAGCAACACTGTTCGTGATGTGCCGTTATAGGAAAATAATCAACATGGATTCTCAATCGATTCGTTTCTTCTAAAAGCACATTCGGAACTGTTTTATTCCTTTTATACTGCAGCAACCACAAACTCTACTGATATAGAAATGTGTTTGTTACGACAATAAAAGTTCTCATGTACATTACAGCATTCCTTGTCAGCTTGTCTCTTTCCATACATTTTATGAAAAAAAAAAAAAACAGAATCAAAGTCACTTTCGATAAAACTTCTTACACATCTTCATTACTTTGTTAAGTATCAGCACATAACCGACTGTTTGCCGTACACGTCCCTGATAATGAGCTGTTGCCATAGAAACGGTTAAAAAATTTTTTTTTTACTAAACGTAACATGGTGCATTATTAGCCGGACTGGTGTTGTAGGATCGAGAGGACGGTTTGTTTCGGTGCTCAGAGACTCTTTAGAGGAACGAGAGTAGACGTGTGGAACAGGACGACGGGGAACGTTCTAATGAGCGAGCCGAATGAACACTGGCTCCATTGTGAGTGCCGCCGTATCGATATTTTTCAACATTCCTCATTTATTCCCTCTCGTTAACGCTAAACTATATTCACACATCTGAGTGCAAAAGTTTGTATTCCCCGTGGGTTTTTTAATGGGAATGAGGAAATATAAATAAATATTTTTTACAACTTTACTTGAAAACGAATAGAATCCCAAAGTGTCCAAAATGCCAAAAACAAGAAAATTTTAAGGCAAAATGAACTGAAAAACTGCATGTTTTTTAAAATGTTGCCTGTGTGATTTCATTCAGCTTTCATAAAAAGTGTCAGGATTAACGAGCGACAGGGTAGTGAGCGATTTTGGGGATCCACCAAATCAGTGTTCTAAAAGATTCTGACTGTAGACGATATCAAATTCTAGAAATGATTAAATAATATTTAAAATCCTATTCAAAATGCAAAAATATTAGCATTACCATAAATATTTATTAAGTCAGAACGGGTGCTTAGTGGTTAGTGCTGTGGCCTCGCACCTGCAGGGTTGGGGTTCGATTCCTGCTCGTTTTCCCCTGAGTTCACATGTTCTCCTCATGCATGCTGGGTTTCTTCCCACAGTCCAAGGACATGCAGAGTAGGCTAATTGCCTTTTCCAAACTGTCCGTAATGTGTGAGCAAGTGTTTGCGTGTGTTCGTGTGCCCTGTGATAGATTGGCCCCCTGTCCAGGGTGAACTCTGCCTCATGCCCCAAGATGATCTCCATGACCCTGTACATACTGTACATACAAATGGTATAGAAGATGAGTAAATGAGATATTTATTAATTGCTCATTTAATTAAAAAAATTCACAAATTAGTCATATAGTAACATTGGTAATATTTAATATTTAATCAAATTTAACATATTAATGAGTTTGTTTTTGTGTCTTGGGGTGTGTATAGTTTTGCACTGTGTGTATATTATTATAAAATAAAAATTTTCTGAATTAAAATATATGTTACATATTTAAACATATGTAGTTTAATTATTATTGTTAATAATAATAATAATAATAATAATAATAATAATAATAATTAAAACATATATCACAGGAATATCACAGCTGACTCACGCCCCCTAGTGGTCATCATTAACACCAGGCCTTGGTCTGGCCCAGCATTCCCCCGGCACTGTTGGCTCTTGTGAGACTAAAAGCCTTTCAGACACACACCTCTCCTACTGTACTGGGCATATGGACCCCTGACTCCATATGGGCACGGTGCTCAGGACACCAGTGAAGGGTCTTCCAGGAGCAAAACCCTACCGAAGAGGCTGACCTACTTCCCCCGACTGCCGGAGGGGTGGAGGTGAAGGAGCAGCTCTGCTGGACACCATGCTGCTCAGGCACATTGAGAAGATTGATGGATTTCCCTCCAGCTGTCTGAGCTCGGCCTGGTCTTGGAAGGATTTCCTCCTGCGTGCTTTTCTGCCAGCGGAGAGGCGAGGTGATGGGAGGAGGGCAGCTGGAGGTTTGTCAAAGACAGGAGGGGAAAATGTGATATTAAATTAATCAAGTGATTATTCAACGTCAGTGCAAGATACCGAGGTCGGGTACACTATCGGACCGAACTCCAGCCTCTAGTGGAAAAATGTTAAAGAACAGGAAAGAAATTCACTGCAATCAGCCTAGAGTTGTTCAGTTCAGGTTCAGGTTTATTAAATATTTATTAGTACATGAATTAAGATTAAGTGTAATGAATATGTATGCAATTTAAGTCTACATAATGTAAATATACTGTTTAAATAAATGTAAGTTTATTATAAGAACAAATGTAAAAAAATAAAATAAAATAAAAAAAGTGATCATTGCTATTATTTAATAGTACATTTGAAGTCAGGGGTTAAATTTAACAAGTAATATTCAATCCAATCAATTAATCAATTAATAACATCTGGAATTTTAACACATTTTCTTACATTTATTCTTCCCGTGTATGTGTATTTATGGTCTATGTATACACACACACACACACACACACACACACACACACAGGTCCATCATTAATCAATACACAAAATAAAAATGACTGATTTCAGACTTTATTTTACTTTTACCCCA
Organism: Clarias pachynema; assembly: GCA_030014365.1. Taxonomy (NCBI): domain Eukaryota; kingdom Metazoa; phylum Chordata; class Actinopteri; order Siluriformes; family Clariidae; genus Clarias; species Clarias pachynema. The sequence goes on from JAQMYL010000019.1 coordinate 20,080,474, forward strand.
ACTCTTCAACATTATGACTACACAAAATAACAAAATATATTCTTTATTGATTAAAGCTAATTTCCTAAAACATAAATGTTCTGTTGTTTGAAAATGTTCATAAAAGGACATGTTCTTAAATGATGTAATGTTTCATTGTTAATATCTTTAATGATCTGTTAACTACAGTTGCAACAATTACAACATTTAAAGGTCCCATATGTTATGATTCCTTTAACAAGTTAACACAGGTCTCTCAGAGCTCCTCTAAAGTGTGTCTTAAGTCTCCAGCTAAAATACCCCTCAGACTCCCTCTGTTTCTTTTCTTTTCAAAATGCATTACTATTTCAGTGTCTATGTAAATGAGACACGCCCACGAGAGCAGCAGTAGAACTGAGCAACAAACTGGGGCTGGAGTATCTTCTTATATGAGGTCACATAAGGGGAAAATACACTTGGATTGTTTAAATCCCAGCCAATACACAAGTACAATGTTTCGTTGTACACAAACACACATCTGAATGTCCAAACATGACGAAAAATTTCATATTCAGATTTTATATTTTATTTTATACTACTGTATTAATAAATACAGGTTTCATTTGTATTGCACTGTACAAATGTGTTGCTTTTTTTCAAGTGCCGTCGTTACTGCAAAACGTCAAATTCCATCTGAAATGACTGGAGCGATTATGTGGTTTCAGTCTTTATCAAGACATTACAAAACATTGTCCTGGTTATGTGCAGAGCTCCGATGGTCTTCATGTTGGTTTACACCTTTATAACAGCAAATGCAGCCAATACCCTGGGAAACCCAATGTCTGTTCGTTTGTAAAGCACAGGGAATTAATATAAGATTAAATATAATATTCGTTTACTAAATATTCTCTTAATGATTCTCTTTCCACACAAATCCAAAGAGAGTTCCATCATATAATCAGGGCTGGTGGATGTGAAGTATGATCTACAGTACAGAGGCTTCGTGTCATTTGGGGATTTTGTAATCGCAATCTAGATAGAAGAAAAAAAAAGTACACCACCTGGTGTGGTTTAAAAATGGTTCAGTCCTGCTGTAATTGTGTAAACTGGATAAATGTATCCTCCAGTGACATGCCATAAGGCTCACACACACACACACCCACACACACCCACCCACATACACAAACAGAGTCTGTCTGATGCAGCCTACAAACAGCGCTGATGTGTTTACACTCAACATTTTGTGGAAATGTTGTTTTGTTCAGGAAGTGATGCTGGAAGCTTGTACTGAACACACACACAGACACACACACAAAAGAAAGTGAACAGAAAAATGAAGGAAGACTGCGAACCAGACTCCTACAGTAAATGCTGTTAAACATAGAACTCGAGTACAGCAAGTAAATTGTCACACTCGAAAAGTTTGCTGAACTTTGACCTTGTAACTCTTAAAAAATGTTGACCCCTGACCTCATCAATACAAATTAGTGCTGGGTAAAATGTCAAAAATATCAGATCACAATCCTCAAGGACATTTCTATGAGATATTTTTAAGAATAACCTTTATTTATGAACAATACAAGTTCAATAATAGAATCTTTATTTATTTATTTATTTATTTTTAATAATAATAAAAAAAAAATAAGAAACATAAAATCAGTCGGTTCTGGTCAGTTTGCACTGACGATAATAATTCAAAATGTATTAAAAGGTATAATTATATTCACAATATCTCAGAAAACTGTACTGTAACTTCATTAACCATAAATACAATCCCATCATATTGTTCATCAGTGGTATACACATTTTATTTATTTATTTATTTATTTTTGAGAAATTTTAAACCTATTTAAACATAAAGCTTAAAGGTCCCATATACTACTATTTCATTACCAAGTTAACACACGTCTCAGAGCTCCACCAAAGTGTACTGTATGTGTGTGTTAATGCTCCAGCTGAAATACACCTCTTCTTCACATTTCAAACGTTCTTTATTTCACTCCTCCTCCTAATGCAACACTTTCAGTGTCTATGTAAATGAACCACTGCTGAGCCACGCCCCTACAGGACAGCAGAGCTGAGCAACAATACGAGGGAGGAGCTCTTCTTATATGAGGTCACAAAAGGGTAAAATAGGATTTTAAGAACCTGGAAGAAAATCTAGATTTACCTGGAAACGTCTGATCTGGATCTCTGCAGTCAGGCTACAGGAAGATAAAAGCTGGATTCAATACACAGAATTTATCATGAATTGATACAGAATACCGAATTTATCCTGGACTTCATTTTCCGCAATTGAAACACTTCTCGTGTTTCCAAAAACAGTGAGTTCTCCTTCAAGTAAAACTTCACTTTAGCAAATATTCCCATGTTTGACTGGAGTTTTCCTCGACTTTATACGAACTTTTGGGGTGAAACGGGTCTTTCGTAAGAAGCGAAGCCAAAATCTCTCCCCAGCTCCCCTGCTGTTTACAAAGACAGCCGAGCCAACATGTTTGTCTCTGAAGACGTTAATTAAGACATTTCTCCAGAGAAATTGTTGAGAAATTTTAATGCAACGCACCTTCTGAGTTTTCACACGCGGATGACCCGTCCTGCAGAGTACAACGCTAGCACAACTGAGGAAACCTGTACAGAACTTCACATACCAAATTTCCTAAAAGTCGTCCTGTTTTAGGAGAGACATGTCGATTATGTTTACGGCTATAAACAATTACAAAAACATGGGAGCTCATGTTTGTTAAAGCTCATGTAGATTAACATAAACTTGATGTAAAGTGAATTAGCAGCGTTTCAACACTAAGATTATGACTTACGGGACTCGACTGGCTGCAAAATAAATTTTCCAAAAAAAGCTTTTAGCTTCCCACATGGCTTGCTAAAGTACTTTTCAGTGGGTTACTGAAAGCTGGCTCACTAAGGTGTTACTAGCCACAAGACATTAGCTAGCATTACTGCCACAGCAGCGGCAGCTCATAAACTCAAGTGTTCCCAGATATACAATAATTTGGGTCAGTAATGGTTAAAAAAAAATTCTAAACATACGATCATCATGTGTCACAGAATACTGACCCTGGATCTGTAGTAAATTATCCACATCTCTACGGAGATCTCATGAGACTAGGGTTGCTAGCTAGGTTAGTAACCTAGTAACCAAACTTACGCTATCCAATGATGGAAACTTCAAAGCACTCTGGATAAGAACGTCTGCCAAATGCTAAAATGTAAATTTGCCCTAAAATATTCTGGGGTCTTTGCAAGATTCTTTGGTTTTGACAATCTGGCAACACTGCATAAACCTAAAAGTAGAAGAAGAAGAAGCAATGCTGTGGGAAGTGGTTTGCATTTTCTGCAGAGGCCGTGGGAGATTTTTAAGGGACTCATCAAGTTTTAAAGAATTTACCATTTAAACGTTTACCTAATCAAATCTAAATCAAAAACTGCTGCACTGATTGATTTTTATTAAATCACACAGCTCCAGTTTCCACACCTGAACGCTCGAGTTCACACCCTGTAGACACCTTGATTGTGGGAGTCACTTTAGAGATCAGCATCTCACATTACTCCCAGGTGTAGGGTTTGGTTTCAAAAAGTAGTTAAACTGCAGTAGGACAAAAAATGAAAAGGAGAAAAAAATGAAACACGACACCAAACACGTGCTATTCTTTAATATATTTAATAATGTCGTTACTGTGAACAGGCAATAACTCCATGGTCTGAAATTCTTTACACACGTATCAGCAGACATACCCTGTACATGAGAAGCTTCTACGTCTAAACATGTGAACAGTCTCTCTGGAGCCAGGGATGTTACCTGGGGGTGAATCTAAAAGCTAAACCTATCCCAAGATTTTAATGCATTAAATTAAAGAAATCACAACAGCACAAGAGAGTTTCAGTGATTAATGATTATGTGATGCTGAATTTCAATAACACTGATGGTGACTTTATTTTAAGTCCTTTTTGTTCATGTATCTGAGAGATCACATTGAGCTCATTTTGAGGTGTTTTCTTTTTCTTTTCACACAGAAGTAACAGGCACTGATTGTGCGTTTTGGCAATCCGGCTCAAACCAAGCCCGAGGCAAATTCCCAATACTCGTGTTACAGGCAGTCGATGATAAAGAAAAGCATATGCGAAAAATTACAAGCAAAAGCTCCCAAACAAACTATCCTTCTGACTCTGTTCAGTCAACAGCTCTGGGGTTTTAATCTTTAGAGTAGTTACAGCGGTTGGCACGAAGCATGAGTAACTGTTAGTAGTCCAAAGAGCAATAGCATGTGTATGAGGGTTTTTTTTAAAAAATCCCTTTTTCCCCCTGCACTCATCATCAAGTCATTAGATTAGACATCTTTGCTCACTGACTGAATGGTGTTTCTCCCGTTCCCTGAACCGTCTATATGACTGAAAAGGTCAAAATATGAATAAGGACGTGGTTTAAATCTTCACAAGTTAAGAAGAAAACAAGAAAAGGCATCGAGAAGTCTCAAACACACACTGGCTAAAAGAGAAAGACTCAAAAGAGGATGAAACCGTCATAGCAAGAAATCCCCGTGGGGTTACGGCGAGTTTAAAATGGATCATCAGTTTTCTTCAAATTAGTGAAGAGAGAACAAGACGTTAAAACACACGAGAAGTGAGATGAGAAGGCTAGATACAGAAAAAAGAGAGGGGAAAACGAGTACTTAACTTCATGCATGAGAAAAAGTTCCTTCGTACAAAACTGAAAATCAATCGCCAGGAAGATTACGCAACCTGGCAGAGCACTGAGTGTCCCAAAAAAGAAAAAAAAAAAAAGAAATAAGTTTGTTTGGTATCACACATGGACCCATGAGGAGAAACTGGACCAAACCGTTTTAAAAAAAAACATTTTTCTGGCTGAAGGAAAAGCTGAGTGAGTGAAAAAGAGAGAAATAGAGAGACAGAGAGAAAAAGAGAGAGAGAGAGAGAGAGAGAGAGAGAGAGAGTAAGAGCGCAGCTATGGAGGAGACGCTCGTAGTGAAAGCCGTTGTTGTCCTGTGGCTTGGTGTCTCTGTGGCGTGGGCGCTAGCGTGGGCTTCAGGAGGACTTGAGTTAGTGTGCAGCAGCCTGCAGTAGTGTTTCCGTACTCGGAGCGGAGGGGCGTGGCGCGGGGTCACCAGTAGAACGAGCGGGAAAGGAAGTTGGCGGCCGTGCTCAGCCAGCCCATACCGTCCTGCATGGAGCCCAGGCGAGACACGGCCTTGTGCAGCTCCTGAGCCGGGCTCTCGTCCTCGGGGAGGTAATCCGGCAAGTCCATGTTCTGCTCCAATTCCACGTCGGAATCCTCCTGCAACGGGATCACCATCTACACCACAGACAGACAAACACGCGTGACTCTAAAAATTTAAAATCAATTTAAATTTTTTTTACTGGTTACTGTTTTGGATGACATTTTTGAGAGCGATCCTGGGTATCGGAGAAACCGGACAGCAAAATAAGAAAAAAAAAACATTTCATGTTGGATTTTTACTCTACAGATTTTTCAACGTTGGAGGAAAAAACATAAGAAGAAAAAAAAGAAAAAAAAAAAAAGAAAAAGGGAAACTGATGTACTGATTTACCGTAGTGCGTGTTTCCTTCTGAGAGCTCAATGTTTTATAAACAATACAATAAAGTACAGGGAAAAAGTTAGGACTAATATTAACATGTGGGAAATGGCAATGATTTCATTAATTAAACAAAAAGACAGACTCTAGAACTACGTAATGTAAAATAAAATGAATGATAAACACAGAGCGCTTTATAAATTAAATCTAGTCACGATGTGAATACTGACTTCAATTGATCAGGTAAGGGTGTATAACGTGAACCATGACGCCACCTGCTGGACAGCAGAGGAACACAGGGCTGAAATCAGACGGCTTCGCCGCTATGGTGAAGGTTATTACAGGTTGTGTGCGTAGTTTCGAGTAAAAACATCCTTTTAATTCTGAGAGAGAGATCATGTCTCTTAATCAGCACACACAGTCTGAAATACGTGAAAACACTTGTGTGTCTGGCGCGCACACGCAGAGAGAGAGAGAGAGAGAGAGAGAGAGAGAGAGACTAGTGAAGAAACGACTGTGTATCTTTAAATAACAGTTTCATTCAAACTGGGAACAAAATTTTACATTACAGCTGGATAGATTTAATTTTACTCTTGAGGAAGTGTGTGCTTATCCCATCTGCATTTTAAAAATATTAAATACTCAGCCTTAACCTGAATAAAATCTTACATGATACAGATATTGAATCTGTGAGTTGGGGATGGAGAAAAACAAACGACAAAAACATATTTTCTTGTGCTCTTAAATAAATAAATAAATAAATACGAGTATTAAGGCTAGCATTGTCCATAAGCCTCTTATTTTCCTCCTGGATATTTATGTTTTTAAGAATAATCCTGATATAAAAAAAACTATTCAGCTCTTATTTTAAAAAAAGGTAAATGCTGTTGTTGTTGACACGGTCATGTGATGTAGGTTGACGGTTTTAATCCTGCGGTATTCTGGAGCAGGTTAGACGTCACGTGTTCGCTCACCTCATTACCGTCGTCTCCCTTCACCACCTGCTGCGCTTTCATCACTTTGGTTGACGCGATGGCCGATCCCAGAGCCTGCAGACAAAAACTCCAGCTGTTTATATAAAAATGACTACCAGCTTGTTCATCCTTAAACCGGCACGAGCCTCACCTCAGCCTTCAGGTCGGACCGGATCCTGACCACACACCTCTTAACAGCCATCTGGAAGGTGAAGCTGATGACTCCGCGGATTTTTAGCAAAGCCTCTTCGCACAGGCTCCTCCGTGTCTGATACACACACACAAAAAACAAAACTAGAGTCAACATAATAATAGCGCCTCGTCCACATAATGAAGCGTTTCATCAAGATACACCAATCACGGAGCCCCAGGAGTCTGGAAGTCTGTCCTCACCGGGTCGTCCAAGCCGTCGATCTGCAGCACCACCGTCTTGGCGCGCTTGTTGGTGGCTCCCAGAAAGAACTGAGCTTTACGGCGGCATGAAGCGGCCGCTTCGGCTTGCTCGGCTTCAGCGTTGCTCGAGTTCTGCAGGATCTCATAGATTTCCGAAGCCAGAAGTTTGGTCTCCCCGGGGGACGTGCTCCTGAACAGCACAATGGGGATATTAATAAAATCAATAAGGCTAGCTTTATGTAACTATTATATTTTAAACAATTCTAATAATTATATGAAGACTGAGATGAGATGAAGAAGCTAAAAACTGAGACAACTAGATGATTTCATAAGTTCATAAGAACAAGCAGAAAGTGAAGCCACACATTCTCAAATGAAACAAAACATATAAAACATACTGCTTTTAAACATAAAGCACTTATAACACAACTGTTAATCACTACAGTACATTCCTGCCTCTTGTTTTCTACTCCGACACCAAAGAAACTGCTTTGACCCTGAATGACGCTACAGCTGAACGACTGTGTTCTCGCCAACGCCCGTATACATGCTGGTAATCTGTAATTACTCAGCGCCCCCTAGTGCTTAAAATGTGCTTTTAATGGCAGGTCAAAACAGGCACAGGATCAAGGAGGCGATTTGAGAGACTTCTTACTTCTGCATGACGTTCTGCAGACTCAGCATCATTCCCAAAACGCCCTTCAGCTTCTCCCTGTTGGCTCGACATTCTGCCAGGTAGCGCACGGCCTGATGGGAGAAACACACACACGCACTAAGCCAAGCACTTAAAGGTCATTTAATCGCTACTGTGCAGCGTCATGATCTGTTTACATACGCATTAAGAGAAGCACTCGTGCCATTTGATGGCTACACACACCCCCAGTTATCGCCGGGGGTGCCAATACTTTTAATCCAGAATTGATATAAAACCAAATCATAGTCTTGACTTTGTATAGGATACATATAAGGGAGAAGCAATGAATAACGTAAAAACATGCAGCACACAGAGATAAAAGACAGCACACAGCTTTAGGCAAAAATATTGGCACCCCTAAATAATAAACTGGAAATAGGTAACGAAGTAGGTTTGAGATGAAACTGGATTTCAATCATTAGGCATAAATCTAAAGACATCGAGTAACCAGGAAGACAAAAATAAATTTTTTTTATCCTGTTTATGATAAATCAGTATGCACTATTAAAATATATTAATTATTAACGTCACAATCATTTAATAAGACGTGTCTACTGTCTTCCATCATAATCTTTAAAATACATACACGGCTCTGAAATGAAGTGAACGTCTATACAGGATTCTGATACAAGGCCAAACGCCGAACAGTTCATAAAATATTAACAATGCATTAACATAACAATAAGTTAATAATGAGAGGTGTAAAAACAGTACTGGTTCCGAGGGAGGCGTCAAGGCCTGAAAGTGCAACTGTGTTTGTGTGTGTGAGCTGTAACGTCACTGAGCAGCAGGAGACGGTCATGTCATGTGACACACACTTTCTGTTAAGTGGTCACCTTGAGCACCAGCTCTGTCTAGGAAACCTAACCACGTTTAACTGAAACAGTATATACAAGGATCTCACCAGCAGTGCCGAGTAGACGACTTGTGGGTTGTGATGATCGAGGAAGAGGATGAGGCCCGGCAGGCAACCCTGATCTTCGACGATAGCTCGCCTGTTCAGCGGGTCAGCGGCTAAATCTCGGAGCTGGTTGACCACAGCCAAGGCGTCGGGCTCACCGCTCATGGTGCAGCCACATGTAGTGCCATGTACACCAGGCTACCTTCCTGAGCTGTGTTTGGAAAATAAAAACAAAAACACACTCACACACATATACAGTATTTGGCCAAAAGTATTTGGCCAAACTTGCATACAACATTCTTCTTGGAAGGCTGTCCACAAGATTTTGGTGCGTTTCTGTGGGAATTCATTCTGTAGAGCATTTATGAGGTCAGGTTGCTTTTGGTGTTGGACGAGAAGGCCTGACTCGCAATCTCCATTCTAGTTCATCCCAAAGGTGCTCGATGGGGTTGAGGTCAGGGCTCTGTCAAATTCTTCCGCACCGGACTCATTAAACTATGTCTTTATAGTCCTTGCTTTGTGCACTGGGGCACAGTCATGTTGGAATAGAAAAAGGGCCTTCAACAATCTGTTGCCACAGAGTTGGAAGCATAGCATTGTCCAAGATGTCTTGGTATGCCGAAGCATTAGGATTACAATGGGGATAAGGGGCTTCATTGAAACACCTGAATTATTAACAGTAATTAACACGTTTGGCTAAATACTTTTGTATGTATACCTACAATTCTGTTCCAACCTTTGCTCTTTGAAATGTTTAATACACAAAAATTGATAAGGGACAGCAGCAGCCAGGATGGTCAGGCAGTGACGTCATCTATGACTAGCTCGTACAGACCACTGACTTTGTATTAATTCTATACAAACATGGATTATGATTTTCATCTTACTTTCTGTGGAATGTCTTTATTTTTCAAGCTATCGAGCTGTTTGTTTAGCTAACTGTTGTTATTGGTTATATTACATATGTTTTTTGCTGAACAATAACAACAATCAATGTCGCGTAAATTAAACGTCATCACTTTATTTGGACGATACATTGTCAAAAAGGACTCATTGAGCACGTATGACACGTATTAACTTTGACCACTGGGTTTCGTGGCCCTGCTGTCTGTGCATAACCTTACAAAACACTGGCAAGGTAGCTAAGCTAACCTGCTAAGCTAAGCTAAGCTAAGTAGCACATCTGGGTCGTTACCTTGCTCTAGACGGGCTTCACGTCCTCCACAAATCCAGACAATATTTTGTAAAAGGATATATGAGAGTATGTGTTTATTATAGAGATAAAATAAACATGACTATTTTTATAATTTAACTACATAAATGACTAATAGCGACCAGGGGGAAAATGTTCGCTTGACCATTTTTCAGTTCCCCGTCCATTAAACACAAAAGCACGCCCTGGATTCCGTGAAGCTGATTGGACAATACGGCTGACGGTCTATCCAATAGGAAAGACTCTTGCTAAAATATAAAATATGAAATGCGTCGATTAAAATGTTTTTGTATATATATTTAACTTTTGGACAAATCTTTAAAATATATACATTACGTGAAATATGCGTATTTCCCTGTATTTATTTATTTGTTAATTTCTTTTTTGTTAATTCTCATCATGGTCGATTGGTCCATTCAGCTGCTCGTCACTCTTTTTAAACCAATAATCAAAGATTATATATGCTGTCCCGCCCTATATGTCGAATCCTATTGGCTCTCGGTTGACGTCGTCTCTTTACGCTCCTTCGTTAGCAACGAGCTGTGTTGAATTAACGACCTGGAAAAAGAAAGGGGGAAAAAAACAGCTGCTCGGTGTGTATGGAGCTAAACTGGATTTAGCGGATTGACTCGAACAATAAACAAGTTTGTAAGTCTTTAACTTTAACAATGTATTTCACCGCAAACATTAACTTTTACAGTTAGCTTAGCTCTACCCGGCTGGATTGTAGGTTACTGTAGGACCGCGTTGCAAATAGAACCGTCCTCCCTACGCAGGTGCACTTCCTTGCCATAGAGACCCTGTGCCGTGAGTAGTACCCTATAAGTGATAGAGAGCGGCGTTTGGGATCGAGCCAGGGTGAGTTGGCTCGTGAAGGTGTGTGAGTGTCAGTGAGGGGATTTTAGCCTCAGGCAGCTGGTGGAGATGAGAAAAGTTAAAGTAGTTGGTTTAAGTTTTATAAATATTATTGCAATGAGCAAAAAAAGTAGGACGTTAACCCGAGGCTGAGCTAACTGCTAACAGTTTGGTGAGAGGTGAAATGATCAAGGTTGACAGCTTTTCAACTTATTCATTTTACTTTCTAGTAATTTAACTTATTAATTTAGTAGAATTATTTTTGTCTTTCATTTTCTTCTCCTAACTTTACCTCACCTTTTGCAGTTTCTCTTCATCTTTCCAGTTTTTTCATCTTCATTTGCTTTCCTTGGTCACTTCTTCACATCACTCCTTCTTTCCTTTAACTTCACTTTGTCTTCCTTTTTTATTCATCTTTCCTTCCATCATTTCTTTCTCTTTTTGTTTTCTTCATCCTCCGTTTTCCCTTTAAGTTCTCCTCTCTTGGTTTCCTTTCCTCCTTTGTTGTCGTCTTTTACCTTTCCCCCTTCTCTTTCTCTTATTTGCCTTCGCTTTTAATTTCCATCGTTCTCTCTCTTTTCACCTTTTTGTCCTGTCTTTTTCCTTATTTTCTTTTCTTCTTTATTTGTTTTCATTTCCTTTTTCTTACTTTTAATGTCCTTCATCCTTTATTTCCTTTCTTTTTTTCTTACTTTAAATGTCCTTCCATGTTTTCTTCTTCCTTTCTTTTTCATTTCCTTCATCTGTCCTTTATTCATTTCCATTCTTTCTCTTCATTTCTTTCCTCATCTTCCTCCTTCTTCTTCCTCCTCTTCTACATTTTCTCCTTTTTCTTTTTTCTTCCTCCTTCCTTTTTATTTCCCTCTCTTTTTGTTTTTGTGCTACCTTTCTTTCAAGTTTTTTTCTTCCTTGACTTTTTTGTTTCCCCTTTCTTCCTTTTAATGTGCGTCCCTGTTTTCTTCTTCCTTTCTTTTACTTTTTCTTCATCCTTCTATCATGTTAAATTTTTCCTTCCTTTTAATGTCCTTTGTCATATGTTTTTTTTGTTTACTTCTTCCTTTCTTTTTCATTTCCTTCGTCCTCCAGTTTTTCCTTCATTCCTTTTTTTTCATTTCCTTCCTTCTTCATCTTCATCTCTACCTCCTCTCTTTTTTCTTTGTTCTTTATTTTTATTTTGGTCATCCTCTCTTTGTTTCTTTCCTCCTCTCCTTTCATCTTTCTGTTTCCTTCCTCCTTCATTTTCATGTCCTTCCTTTCCATCATCTTTTCTCTCTCTTGTGTATTTCTGCCCTTCTTCTTCTCTTATGCTGTTAATTTTCATGTTTTCTCTTTGTAAATCATTAAACTATTATTCATTTGTTATAGTGTTTGCCGTTTATAACTCTGTATGTGTGTGTGTGTGTGTGTGTGTGTGTGTGTGTGTGTGTGTGCAGGTGATACAGTAGAGATGAGACACTCAGCATGACAGCAGTTGTAATCGACTCAGTCTGACGATGAACAGGAGCGGTGCGAGGATAGAAATGGACCTGGTCTGTTCATCTTCTCCACCCCTCCTCGTCTCTGATTTACTTCCTGTACGTTATCACGATCTGTTTTCTGACTCGCTTCTTCTCGTCTCTTCACTCCGCAGGCGTATGGATCAGCGAAGCCCTGCGGCTCAGCACGCAGCATCGTCCGGTGGATCGGCTCCACCCTCCCTCTCGCGCCATGCCCTCGGGTCCACTTTCAGGTAACTGTGTGTGTGTGTGTGTGTGTGTGTGTGTGTGTGTGTGTGTGTGTGTGTGTGTGTCGTGACTTTCAGTTTCCCTTTACTCAGAGTGTGTTAACAGTGTAAATAAACAGGATTTGTCACCGCTACGTGCGCGGGATTTTGCAGGTCAAAGACATTTACTTTCCGTATTTGGTGAACGTTAAAGTTCAAACTGGTCTGGAACAAAGCGACAGATAAGAATTCGAGGAGTCTCGTTATAACAGAAGCTGTAGATGTTACAGGATGAAATTTTTATTTTTTTGAAAAGGATCTTTTGTGCATTTCCACTCACACTGTGTGTATCACTGATGTGAGTATACAGTAGTTATAATTTTCACAATGCTCACACTTATCCTTTACTTTATCCTGTCACTTCTGTAGCCTTCTACATGAGGGCAGCACCTTCAGTGTTGAGGGTTCGATTCCAGCCGGTTAAAGAGTTTGTAGAAGGTTAAAGTTAAAAAGGTTGAAGTCCACGTACATGTCTGTCTGTCTGTCTTTCTGTACAGCAGAACTCTCTGTCTAACTTATTAATACAAAGAAATCACATTCT
>JAQMYL010000019.1:20105962-20117007 GCA_030014365.1 Clarias pachynema
TGAGAGAGCTCGGCCAATTTAGCTCTCTCTGTGCCTCCGGCTGTGAGAGGTTACAGCATCACCGGGATTCGAACCTGTTTCTGTGACTTTTGTGGGTTTTGGGGCTGCCATCCAGAAATGGGCAGGACATCATGATGTCAAGTGCAAAAGAATAAATATAGCATAAAAAGAAAAGTGTGAGACGAGTGAGAAAAATGGATTCCTGAATAAATTACGATATCGTCTCGTGGCTGGTTCTCAAAGTGGCATCTTGGTGCCAGGTGCCGCTGATTAAAAGCCTAACGCAGGCATTTTAGCTCTTCTATGCACAGTTATGCATTTTAGTTGTTTATTAAATTTTTTATTCTAATACATCGCGATATATCTGTTTCCTATGTCCAGCATTGTCACTTTCTCAAAATCAGAGTAAGTGACGCAAACAGATAAAATGATCGACTCGTCTTTCTTGATAATTGATAAGAGATCCTGGACTTCCTGTCTGGACGCGTTAGACGATAAGCTCGCTGTCCTTCATCAGAATGGAAAATCGTCCCTGATGGCTGAGCTCGAGGTAGCGTTTATTAAGCTTACTGTATTTTATAACAAAGAGATAAATCCAATGGCGCCTCCTGATAACGTAAACCCTGATTTTATTGGTTACAAAACCTCGCGGAAGACGGAAGATCGCCGTGTCCCCATGTCTCCGTGCTGTCTTACCGATCTGAACATCAGCTATGGAGTTGGCGGTGCTGTCACACAGTGGGCTCACTTCAAGTTTGTGCTTTTTCTCGATGTCTCCTAAACACAGGGGAAAAAAAGTGTCACGCTGATTGATCGCGCTCAGGAGGACTGTCAGCACTCGGATCATGGCGAAGGCGTGCGGAAGTACCTTGGTGGAAGAATTCTTCTGTCACCTTTTCACTCCACTGCTTGCTGAGTTCCCAAGGCCTACACGGGTTACAGATGTCTGCACACTTCAGGGCCATCTGTATACACACATATTTATATCAAAACACATCCATAATTTAACCCTTTAGACCTAAACCCATATGCCAAATATCAATCTGTCCACCTTTGAATCATTTCCCCAGATCGTCTTTGTGTGTTTTTCAAACCGTGCTCACCTGCAGGATGAAGTGGCGGTGGGAGGCGTTTCCCAGACACAGCTCCTCCTGGTCCAGGTGTGTCCTGAACCTGGACAGGTATTCGTTCTGCCTGCTGATGTCTGTGGCCAGGATCAGAGACCCCAACTGCCTCTCCATGTTCACACTGAGCACAGAGAGATCACCAGCTCAGACACGGACACGGGTTAGACGCAGCAGCAGTATAATGCGCATAACGCGGATACTTACCTGTCCTCTGTCGGAAGATGCGAAAAGAGCGCCGTCTCTCGTAGCAAACCCACTGCAGACCTCCAGTGATGGTTCTCCAGAACTGAGGTATTCTATACACACACACATACACACACACAGTTAGGACAGCACTAGATTAGGATTAACGAGACAAGAATCCTTTAAAGTCTCACCCTGTACAAAGAGGCTAGGTAATGGTTGGTTTTGATGAGGAAAGGCTGATTGACCCCGGGGTGGTCCAGGTCGTGAGTGGCTGCTGCCAGCAGGCCCAGGAGGATATCACAGGAAGTGAGGGACTTGGCAAGCTGCAGAAATAGACGATTAGACACATACGCTGAATATACAGTAACATCATGCAGAAAGAGCATATACGGATGTGTACAAGTGTGATACCTTCGGCTCCTTCAGGTAACAGTGCATGGCCTGGGTCACGTCAGCAGCATGGACCGAGTTATGGTACGGGTTGTGGTTGTGGTAATCCTCCTGAACCAGAACTGAAAGGAGCGCAAATACACAAATGTGAAATCGTTAAACAAATGCAAACAGGCTTCATTCTTCATATATTTAAGAATAGTATAATAATAATGGTAATGTTGGTAAAAATAATTCGATAAGATAGAAAAGTGCCATTGTGAGAAATAAAGAGCAGAAACAAAGCCTGAATTAGAAAATGAATGAATTAATTAACTTTTAATTTACAGACTTGGCTGTTAATTACTCCTTTCTTTCCTCTTTATTCAGCTGTAAAACGTTATTGCTGTAATATATATATATATTTTATTTAAAATATGTAAAAATAAACTCATCTTTCCAATTATTGATTTTTCCCCCATTTGTGTCAATCAAATTGACAAATATACCGTATGTACGATAGGTGTTCAAGTCAAACTGGGACTTTCGATTGTCCAGAATAACAGAACACAGTTATGTGAGTATAAACTCCCTTTATTTCTCTATATAATCCACTAATGCACTTATCCCAGTGTTTCACTAGTGCTTGGACACCATCAAGGTAGAAAGTTCTCTCAGTACGCCGGAGTCATGATCGGACTGCCTGTCATTTCAAACATGTGGAAATGGCATGAACTGAGGTCAGGGCTGTACAGATTACGAGGAAGTTCCTGTGATGTGCAAGCGGTGTTGGTGAACGGTTGTGTGTACAGTTCCCACAGACGGATGCATCTCTTGCGTCTCATCACCAGACTGTGCTTGAAGTCTTCTGTTAATGTCAAACTCTTTTACACCTTCATTCACCAGAAACTTCATCGCAAGTCCCGGTTTGACTTGAACACCCGTTTTATTTGAATATTAAATACTGTAAGGCTGTATCAGGAAGTAAAATGATCTCCAAACATTTAACACATCATTTTGCTTTACACGCGTGGGTGGGATTTATTCATTACAAATGATTTCCTTATGTGCGCGTTTACTCACCTAAAAAGCGTCGTACTTTAACCATGTCTAACTGGAAGAGCTCAATTAAGCCGTAATGATTTAGCAGGTATAAGGTCAAGTAGATTAGACTGTTTCCTGAAAAATCCAAAAGGGGAAAGAAAGACATGAGGGTTAATGTTATACCTCTTTATACCATAGAATAGAATTGAGTGCAAAAGTTTATATACCCATAGGACAAACATTTATAATACATGCAGTGTGTGGAAATTTTTTTAAATTTCTTGCATTTATTACTTTTCTTACTCAACATGTAGAAACGATGCACAAAAATATCTTTACATCGGTCTGTAATTCTAAAAGAAAAATTCTGCATGCATGGCTCGCCTATTAGGAACCATTTTCCTAAATTCTACATCCTCCAAAATCCATCCATTCCTTAATTTATGTTGCGTACTGAAATTCAACACCGTCATTTTCCTTATATATATTTATTCTTCACAGTTCTTCATATTTTGCTTCCAAAGAGCCATACTTTCTTCTATTTTAATGTAGTCTTGAGGAAAAGTTCTCAAAGCCTTTCAGTTTGAATAGTCTAGGAATAGGTGTATTTTTGGCGGGTTTTTGTCTCTTGTTTTCAGTCCAGTCCCTGTACCTTAGCAGTTTCAGTTATGTTTTTTGAGTTTTTATGTTTTGTTAAGCCACACAGTGACCTATGAATCATTCAAGCGTAAAAAACACCTAACCTAATGCATGAACCAGTGAGAAACAGGTGTAAGCCGTTTCAGGCCGGTGATTAATATACTAGTGATACTGACTGCTGAGTGGGTGGAATAGACGAGAGGGGAAATGAGGTTGCTGCTGTGGTTATTACACAAACAACCAATTCTCGAATTGTATCTTTATGCATTTTGCAGCCTTTCAGAGGAAATAAAACATTTGTTCCTTTTTCTTTAATCTGCATCATTTAATTGAATATGAAAAAATAAGGGGACCTTAAGACTTATGCACAGTACTGTATATGGAATTAGAGAAACGTAACACTAAAAATAAGCGTACTAGCTGCAGAACCGTATTCATTTGTATTGCTCAAATACGAGTCGCACGTTATGATGCGCACATTCACATGCTTTATCTGACCAGCAGATGGAAGCGTTGACCAAAAACACAGAGTTGAACATCTGTATCAGTGCCCTGTGGCTTTTAAGAGGCGAATACCAGCATGATGCACTAAACACCCCAACACACACACGAGCGTCGTGGTCCTGAACGCTTTTAAAGCACTTACCGTTTGTCAGTCTGTCGAAGAGGAAAATGTCAAAATTCCAGCTTCCAACCTTTTCCAACATGCACTGCAAAAAACAGATAAGCAGAAAGTTAAAACAGATAAAAATGTGTATATATGGTCCAACTGTACCTGATAAATATGTTATATTATTAAACACATCACAGTGACATTATTCAGATGACATGAGTAGACATTTTAAAGAAAACTAATGGCTTCATCATTTACATACATTTTATATTCATTTACTATTTAACTCATGTTTTTCTGAAAAGGACATCCAAACATTAATGATTGATTCACAAGTTAAACTTTTTTACCCCAGCATACAGTAAAGAACAGAAGCAGTCACGCATTACTGGCTCGTTATCTCTTAAAATGCAAAGCATCACTTTGAATATGATCATTTGCATGACATTTACATTTACACATGCAAAACAAGGCTGTAAAATCCTGAACGCTAAACATCCCGTGTCGTGAGCTGTTGTCGGATTGTGCCGCGTGTGAGGGAGGACTTAACACACACCCTGGCTTGTCCGCAGTAATCGTCGTCCAGGATGTGCAGGGGGTTCAGGTGCGGAGCCCCCCGCAATAACCGGGACGACAGGAGGTGACGCTGGAAACTAAAAAGTCTGCGGATCCTCCGGGCCGGAATCGATCCCGCTGACTCGGCACGGGCTAAAAAAAATCAAATAAAACATTTATTAAAAACACACACATCGCAGTGAAATAATTACAGCAGCAAGTAATACACTGTTATGTGAGTTAAAGGAATAGTCTAGAATTTTCTGGTTTTTCTGCGTTTACGACAGACAAGCACTTAGGGCCTCATAAAAACAAATATTTTAATTCTTAATTTTTTTTCTGCAGGATTCGGACACTTTTTGCCAATTCTGTGTTTTTGTGTTTAAGTCAAAATTCAGAAAAAAAAAAACTTTAAGAATTCTGAGGTAAAAAACGTCAGGATTCTGAAGGAAGAAGATCAAGAATTCTGAGGGAATAAAAGAAAGAATAAAAACATCAAAATTCTGTGAAAAAATTTTTTTGAATTCTGGGGGGAAAATAAACGTCAATTCTGAGGAAAAAAACGCCAGAAATCTGATAAATAAACGTCAAAATTCTGAGGCAAAAAAAAAAAATCAGAATTCTGAAAGAAAAAACGTCAATAATTCTGAGAAAAAAAATACATCAGAATTTCATGGAAAAAAATGTCAAAGAATTCTGAGGGGAAAATTTCAGAATTTTCTGAATTCTGCAAAAAAAAAATGAAGAATTCTGAGGGGGAATAAAATGTCAGAATTCCAAGAGAAAAACAAAACATCAATTTTGAGGGGAAAAAACACCAGAATTCTGATTTAAACGTTTGAATTCTAAAGAAAAAAACATCAAGAATTTTATTGGGGAAAAATCTTCAACAATTCTTGGGGGGGGAAGCGTCAAAAAAAGGTCAGAATTCTGATGAAAATGTTATAATTTCGAGTTTAAAGTCGGAAATCATAATTCTGAGGAAAAGAAGGCAGAGCTAATTTTTATAATGGCTCTAATTCGCTTCCCTATTTTTCCTTTAACAAAGGAGAACTGTTTTTTTTTTTAATTCACTTCTAATACACGTCTGATGCCAGGTGCAGGGCTGTTGCTTAAAATACCCAAAATTGTCAAATTTGTCTCATTCAGTCTTTCTGACCTGGAGGTAGTTTTTTTTCAAGGGAAAATGTTACACATCAAGCTTAAAACTCGAAACTTCTTTTTACTCTAAAACTCTAGTGTTAGATAATTGGATAAAATTATGAACGTGTAGTTGTTGAAATCCTTTTTCTCACGTCATGCCCGTCTCTTACTAAAATGTTTACACAGTGTTAAGTGTAAAGGTTTTTTTAGTTTTGCATTTGCATGGTCAAGTCACATATTGAAATGTTTACTGACTGAATAAACGACGACCCTTTACAATGATTTCCATTACAAGTGAACCGATTTTGGTATTATCTTTTTTCCCCCCTAGGTTTCTTTTTTCAAAAGCAGGAACTGGGTCAAGATTCCTGTCATTCGCTCCAGACGTGGCTGATAGAAACCAAAGTCAAGACAAAGCTCTGAAGTATTCCTTTAATGCATAGAAACGCACATTTAGAGATACGCCGTCTGTCATGTTCAGCTGATGGATCCGATGTCATTCAGAAGCCTGAGGCACAAAGTTTTTCATGAAGAAAGGCAGCAGGTCATAAACCAGCGTTACGGTTAATAACCCTGTGCACTCTGTGGATTAAAGTGAACGAGGGAGGTGATTGATTAACGCTGCATTGTTATGCAGGAAGAAATGTGCTTGTTGCTGCCAAGGGGCACGAAGGGGCATGAAGGGGCACGAAGGGGCACGAAAGGGAACGAAGGGGAACGAAGTGCTGACACTGTGACTCACATGAAAACTCTGCTGCCAGGTACGGAAAAAGTTCAGCTCCTGCCTGACGCGGGTATAACACGGCAACGGTCGGGAACAGCTCGGATATAAAATATTAAACAGCCAGCCACCCTGTCTCAGCACTGGTTTAGGAAGTTCTACATATAGTATAATGTGTGACTCTTTGGTTTTAATAGTTTAGAGCGTACAACACTTTTCGACCAGGGTTACAGGGAATATTTTCTAGAGCTAATGAGTTGACGAACGAGAACTTCACAGCTCCTGGATGAAGTCCTGATTTGCATTTTCATAACATCATTATGCAAAATATCAAACAAGTAACCAGGAAATGTTTTGGGGCCAAAAACATTAAGATTTTATGATTTTATTACTTTTTTCTTCTTTGAATAGACAGTGTTTTCAACCGGCTACTTATTCATAAATCTGGGCAAAGTGACACCAGGATACTGATTATATATATATATGATATAATTATATACATACATGTTCATTAAAGACAAACAAATCTACAGACTCTGGAGCAGGAACTCAAACCAGTCCTGATTTCTCTACAACTCAGGACTACTAAAGGTTCTTGTTTGTCAGCAGTTTGTCCAGAGAACATTAAGTTTCTATAAGAAACAGTAGTAGCCGTAGCAAGTGGGGTGGGGATGGCTGAGGTTCCTTTATGATCCTACAGGTGGCGCTCTAAACTAGTCACAATATAGCAGGCAGCACAGCCTCATGTGTGGTAGGAGCAAATTATTTGCTAAGGATGTTTAGAATTGTACAAAATTTTATGGAAAAAATAATTGATAGTTACAGACTCGCAATATGAATTGAATCAGCACCTAAGTATCGTGATATCGTATCGGATGGTCCCTCTGTTGATTCCCATATCCAATATTTAGTATCCCGAACTAATTATATAAACTCAAATGAAAGAATATACTCCTGTAAGCTTTATCTACTTCAGTAATGTGTATAATGTACCCTATACATGTTTAATGAGTATATTTGTATTTGACAAGATAAACCGATGTCAGGTTGGAATTTTTTCTTCTACAGTATTTTTGCTAGTGAATGGGAACTGATTTCAGGTAGGAACTAGTGTGAGGAACTGAAGAAACGCAGGACCACACGATGTCACGGGATTGGTACGAGTGATCGTCAGACCCAACCGCATGGGTTTAGCTGCTTTAATCTGACATTTGCATGGAATTACGAAAAGCTCTCGCACCGTCACTTTCTGACATCATGGCTCTATGTTGAGTACATACACACACAAAAAAATTAATAAAATCTGTCTCTGGGATGTGCACCTATTATCACTTAAGTGCACTCAACTAAGTGTTTTCCAGTATACAGTGTAGAAAACAGCAGCTTATGTGTAAAGAACTGCTCCACCATCTGGTACTTACAGTGTAAGGTGCGGAAATCGACACCCAGGTACGGGTGCGAGCCTCTTCGTTCGGGTTCGAATCCTACCTGGCTCCTCACTCTCACATCTCCTAGAAGGCATCAACACAAAGTTCCTCAAGAGGTTGTTAGCGGAAAAAAAGGCTTAGCCTAGTGCTGGACATACACACGTATACACAGAGCCAAAATGTGGGATAAAGGGCAAGGAGAGCGAGAGAGAGAGAGAGAGAGAGAGAAAGCATGCAGCTCCATGCTGGGATGAGAAAGGCATTAGTATTCAGACTGGCACAAGCGAGGTAAACGCCAGGGAAGAAAGGCAAGCCTGTGCCTCAGCTCAAGTCAGAATGAAAAAGGGGGGTGGGGGGGGAGTCAAAGGGACTTCAATGAGGTTGGCCAAAGCTCTCGAGCCACATCTGTTAAGTTCTCATTCAATAGGGCTTTTCATGAGACTGTGTATCAGGGACAGCAGGGGAAAAACATAAAGGAAAAAATATAATAATAACAACAATAATAATAATAATAAAGCTTGCATAGAATTGTACTGAGTAATGGCAGCCTCCAACAGGTCAAGTCACTAGTGATTGGTGTACATGTGCATTAAATACGTGAATAAATATAAAATAAGTAAATAAAGGACAGCCTCCCACCAGTACATTTACTTACTTGAAAACAGCTGTTTGAATATAACACAAGCCCCTAGCAAAATACCAAAACTGTGAATTACAATTACATAAAGAAACACTATCGTTGTTTAGAAAATAATAAAGAAAAGTTAAGAAATCATTCAAACAAAGGCAGTAAAAATTTTAAAAAGCATTCAAAAGATCCGACAGAAAAATATACCAAAGTGTAGTAGCTCACATCACGCATGCAAACAGGAAGTAACCACACCAGACCACGCATGCAGGAGTAGGGGAAGCCGCTAAGGATGGACAAGCGGAGGGCGGGAGAGGGGTGGGGGTGGATGTGGGGTGAGGTGGAGGGGTTTTGTTACAGCAGCTTTTTTTCTCTGGCAAAAACTCCCCGGTTTAGTTAGCAACGTGACCTTTGACCTCAGCCCTGTAAACCTGTCCGAGCGCTACCGATTATCGACACGAGTTACGCGAGAATGCCACCGGGTGCTTTCTCAAGCGGCGACGCCTGCCTCACGCTCCGGCTGTGCGGAGGAGTTCCTCGGGCGGGGTGGGGGTGGGGTTGGGGTTGGGGTGGAGGGGTGATAAGTGGACGCTCTTGTTTACCCTTACGACAAGACTGTTTGGACTGTTTTATCGGTCACGGCTCAAAATAAAAGTAGCAGGTCAGGGTGAGGTTGATGTTTTCTTTGGCTCGAGGCTTCGGAAAGTACCGTTTATCAAAGCTTTTAAAAATTTCACTGCGCGTTTACACGACCTTCAGAGGCGATGTTTGTGTAGCTGAGAATTATTGCTTGTAAATTTTAACAGGAGGCTTTAACAGGAATTGGAAAAAAAAAAAAAAAAAAAAGAAAGAAAAGGGAAAACGTTTAAATACGATTAATAAAAATTCCGACATTAGCATTGATATTAAGATGTGCTGGAAATAACTAGAATTAAGGATGTTTGACTATTTCAGGCTCCCCTTGAGGTGTGAGTCAGGACCAGGATGTTGTGGGAGACAACAAAAAAAGTCGCACAAAGTGGCGTAAACAGTGTCGGATTTCTTCACATTACAGCTCTGTTGGGAAAAAAGAAAAGAAAAAAAAAAATGCAGAAGCATCTGTTTAATGTCACTGTAGCGTCGTGTAACAGGAAACATGAGCTGGTCTCACCATCGAGCCGGGGTCAAAAGGTCACCGGGAATCTGGGGAGTATCTCTGTTAATCAGATTTACTTTAATCAAATCACATCAGATTTCAAAGGGAAGATCCTGAAGCGCTTTAAACTCTTCTCCTGATGAGATTAGCCGCGGCTGTGTGATTGACGGGTTCAGGTATCCGCTAGACACTGAATGGTGCGATCAGGGACAGAGATACGGTGTTGGCTGGTTTTTTTAAAGCGTGTGTGTGTGCGCGTGTGTGTGTGTGTGTGAGTACAAACTTCGCTTACCTAGCATACGAATGTACAGAGCAGTTTGATCAGAACTGTCGTAGGAGATTGCGCCACGTCTCTGAAGAGGAAAAGGAAAGAGGTGTAAGTGGTGGCAAATCAAATGGAAATTTTATGCTAAAAAAAATATTTGTCTTGCATTAAAAGGTAAAATCAGCAATCTTAGCACAAGCTGTGTTGAAATGCATCATACACTAATAACGCTCTTATGTCTTAATTTTATTGTTTGTTTTGTTTTATTTCTCTGTAGCTTCATACAGTACAGCAGAACCTCGGAATTAGTTTTAGACCAAATTCTTGGAAAATCTTTATTTCCTACAGAAACTTATCCAGTGTAAATAATCTATAACATCGTAAACATTCATCAAAAAAAAAAATTGTTACTTTAGAAATCTCCCAAGGGTTTGTTCAAAATCATACTGTACATTTTTATTGATTTAAAATAAAAATAAATAAATAAATAAAAAAACGCACAACAGACCCAAATGTTAAAGTTCAGCGATTGACAGTTTAGTTGAAGCATGGGTTTTTACAGCTTGAAAGTTTAAACAAATAAAGTTTAAATAAATAAGGCACAGGTGTAAATAAGGTGTATGTTTTTTTTTAAAGGCACAGCCTTAAAAAAAAAGCATACACACCTTCAAAACACATACACAGGATTATCTTTATTTACCTGTAGCATTAAGGCTCTAGTGAAGTGTTTTGATGGTACTTTTATCAAATTGTGTCATGATGCAAGGAGAGCAGCAAATAAGGTGTTTTTTGTTTTGTTTTGTTTTTTTAAAGGTGCAATAAGTGTTCTTTAAAAAAAAAAAAAAAAAAGACACACAGCGATAAATTAGAAAAACAACAACATAAGCATAGCCTTTGACCTTTCAGCGACTTCAAACAGATTTAGCGCGTGACTGATGCTGACCTCCGATCAGACTTCATGCATCATGTGACAGACGCAGCCAGACGCCAGAACGTAAACAAACGCACAATGTTTTCCTTAAGTAACTCTGAGGCGTCATTTTTAAGTGCGACTGCATGTGTGTGTTCCTCACGCTGCTGTACTTTTACAGAATTGTGGTTAACCGTCAGGGACTGGACCATCACACACACACACACACACACACACACACACACACACACACACACACACACACACACACACACACACACAC
>JAQMYL010000019.1:20117107-20128090 GCA_030014365.1 Clarias pachynema
ACACACACACACACACACACACACACACACACACACACACACACACACACACACACACACACAGAGACACACACACAGACAGTAACTTCAGCTCCACAGGAGGACACAAGGTTCTGAATTAAGCACGCCTCATCTCTCCTGTTTAGTCTTCTCGTCCATTTCCTGCCTTGCTACGCTAAGCCGCCAGGTGATTAACACACAAACACCACCTCGCACCTCGTCTCGTGAAGCCAGTGTGTTACAAAAGGGCAGGTTATCCAGCACAAACGTAAGAAAAGAAAAACAAACCTCACCGTCCAAATGAATCTAAAAATGTATCATAACCCCATCACAGAAAAGTCTTGAACCGATTGACAAAAAAAAAAAAAAAAAAAAAAGGACTTACACTTCACAAATTAATTTAAAAGAAAGACCCAAATTACCCCCATCATTCATACTTTTTCAAACAATCCTGAGATAAGCATTGTAACTCCTAGAAAACACAAAATTAGTTCTGAAACTCTCTTGCAGAAAGTTTCCTGAATTTATTTTTTTAAAGAAAGAAAGAAATATATACATCATAATAATTCACATATGCATTATGACTCTTAAATACGTGCATAATTTTTATTACGAGGTTCAAACTGGGACTTGAGAGAATTTCTAGTGAATGAAGGCATGAAAGCGGTTGATGTTTACAAAAGACAGTGCGGTGATGAGACTCTTATTCGCAATAAAACATTTGAACGGTGGAAACATTTTAAAGAAGGCCGTACGTCCGTGAACGATGATCCTGGCCGAGGTGGCTCAGAGCCCAATATAGTTGAACGTTTATGGGAACGACAAGTGGAACGTCCGATTCTTGAATATCGACATCGATAACTTGTGTCCAAGTTGAGGAAGAGACACATCCGTCTGTGTGAACTGTACACACAATCATTCCCCAACACCACTTGCACATTACAGTCCTGACCTCACTCCAAGCCACATGTTTGCTCAATATAAGGAGTTCCTGGGAGGCCAGCGTTTCAGATGTTCAGCAGGCACCCTGCTCAAACTTTCTACCCATGGTGGTGTCCAAGCACTTGTGAAATGCTGGGGTAAGTGTATTAGTGTAGCAGGGGATTATATAGAGGCATTTTACTCTCAGAACTCTGCATGTCCTGCTTTGACTTGAACGACCCTACAGACTACACAGAAATTATTAAGAGAAGAAGAAAAAAATTGTATAATTGCATATAATATTAAAATATAACATTTCAAAGCAAATGTCCAATGAACATACTGCATACATATTACATTCATTTAAAAACTCTAACATCAACAACTAAATTAATTGTAGTTTAATTAATTACAAAATTAAAAGTAACCCAAAAAAAAAAAGTGGTGCACAAAAATAATGCCATTAGGTTGTTACTATCTCATGCAAGCCTTTATAAAATTGCATGTCCTCTAGCGTTTGTACTGTAATTTTAGTGCTGTTATTGTAAATTCATTGAATGTTTCACTTGTATTTCATAAGATTTTGCCAGCGGTGGTACAGCGCAACGGGGGTCATTATTTATTAAAGAAAATTATGATGATCATAACAGCCTACTGTATTCCATTCTTACAATCTGCGGATGCAGTAGCACGTCCTGACAATGTTTTCATTTTATGGTCATTTAGTTTCATTTATTTCAGTTAATAAATCTACTGCAAATTTAAAGAACACAAAATATAAGATGACACAAAACCCTCCACGCGTTGATGCAATCTAAAGGCTCACTGAGTTAACGTTTACTTCGCTTAAATTCCATCATAAGAAGATTTAATTTAATTTTAATTCTACTTAATTTTATCCGCTACTACATGCAGCTCTAAATGCTGCCGCCGTGAGGCGTGGCGGTAAAACCATTATTCCGGTTGACTACCTACTGTAACAGTCATTTCAAAAGAACTGTTAAAGAAAGAAAGAGAAAAAACCCTACAAACTATTCAGAAATCTTTCTGCATGATGGCGCAGGAGGGAAGGAGACGAGGCTGAAAAGCTAAAGACCTGGCTCGTCTTGTGCTGGCTTTTCTTCACACACACACAGACACACACACACACACACTAGTACAGCTTTTAGATGGCTGGACGTAGTGTCCCCAGATGGCACACAATTCAGCATTTGACGTCAATGGACAACTAATTTGCATACTTGATTTTAAGCCATTATCAGTCCTGCTTTGCTTTCAGGCTCCGCAAACACAATTATGAAATCATTTAAAGTAAGGAAAGCATATTTTTTCCCTTCCGAGCAAAAAAACGAAACAAATAAATAATTTTTGCACAAAATGCAAAATGCAAAAAAAAAAAAAAAAAAATCATACTTGATGCACCGTCTAGTGGAAACCAAAATGTTGCTTTTTTTGTGTTTTTTTTAAACAAAGGCTTGTACTGTGATTCGAGTGTGTTTGTCTCTATAAAAGAGAAACCCAGGGATGACTGCTCGGGGTGTGCGTCCAGTGCAGGATTCAAACCCGGCTCCGTACAGTAACGGCATGTGACTTGCTAGGGGACATGACAACACTTCTGGTTGAACAGGCAGACTTCAAGCGACGAGCACGCTGCCTGTTGAGTCATTTCTCCGTCTACAAGTGGTGTGTTTGCACACAGCGCACGACGTTCGGCGTGTGAGTAATCACGAGCAGGGGGTGCTGAGAGGAGCGTGCCCATATGGCACGGGTGTTACCGAGGACTGGTATAACCCAGAGGAGAGCAGAATAACGTCACCTGCTTTAGCATGAAAACTCTCAGCGGGCCATCGCGAGGCCTCATGAGGACATCCTGTGACTTCAGGGGATTTTGGAGAACAAAAAACTTTGGCAAATACAAACCTGCTTTGTGTTGTTAGGGGGGAGGGGGGGCGGAGTACAAAACAAAAGCACGATCAGAAGCATTTATAATCTTGATGAGGAATTTCAGCCCCGCTTTGAGGACGCTATTTGAACAGGTTAGCTGGGCGCTGAATTGCAGAGCCGCATGCCAACTGCTACACAACAGCGAGGTGCGAACCAAGTTAAAGGCTCTTGTCAGTTTTCACGTACACGCTGGAGCCAAGCGACGACGCGCAGACGCACAGCCTGCACATCTGCTGCATTACAGTCAGCCGGTAAAGAAGAATACGCTTGTTTTTTTTTTTTCTCTCTAAACAATTCCCTTCTAAATATATATATATGAGAAATAACTAGTGTAACATCTTTCAAGGAAATGCAACACATGGTGGGGGTGGCGGGGGGGGGATCCATTTTGGATGCAGCGACCATGTTCTGTAAAGATGCTGGAAATCAGGAACCTCACAAGAAAATGATGGTCAAACCTGATGAGCTGATTTGCTTTGTATACACAAAACAGCAATCCGATTGGTCTAAATCTATTCATCTAGTTACAAGACTAGAGCAGTGAATTATGGCCAATTCGATTCGATAGCACTAATGACGATTGCCTGAGCCGTCCCAAGCAACACTATTTACAGGTTTTGATTATAAACTATTAAAAACTACAAATAAAAGTTCCTAATAAACATGAAATGCTGCGTAACTTGTGCTGTTGGTTGATTA
Source organism: Clarias pachynema (assembly GCA_030014365.1). NCBI lineage: Eukaryota > Metazoa > Chordata > Actinopteri > Siluriformes > Clariidae > Clarias > Clarias pachynema. The sequence goes on from JAQMYL010000019.1 coordinate 20,120,672, forward strand.
AATGTCATACAAAGCGATAATACTTTCCTCACCATTTTCTTTTCCACACTCCAGTCCAGCAGATGGCGGTAACGCACCAATTGACCATAATTTCAAAAGAACAAGAAACCTCTCACAAATCATGGGTATTTGCGGGAAAATATAAGTGGTTTGTATTTTCTACAAAAGCTGTGGGGTTTATTTAAGGAATTTGCCAATATTCAAGTATTTGAGGACCTTTGAGGATCACAACGTTTTACTGAGCATCCTGCAAAACTACCCACAGTTCTTCTAAGGACTCTGTGGCATCTGCTACTTTTTTGCACGCAAAATTCTCCAGCTTTCATTTTTTGATTTGTTTTTTGCATAAAATATGGTTGCATGTATCATGTGCTGCTTTTTTACTGGCATGCAATTATTTACTGTAACTTTTAATTTTGTGTTGGAATACTAATGTTTGTAAATAATGATCTTTATTTCTTTTTTTTTTATTTATTTATTCATGGGAAAGTCTGTACTGTACTAAAAACACAGGGTTCCTAAGACTTTTGTGCAGTACCTAGACAGGAAGTAGTACTTTACTGAACCATCAAGGAAAATTTGCATGGTCCGACATTATTGGGAAAAACGTAAAATTATCAGCAATCACATAAGAAAAGCAAACACTTCAGGTCTGCCTTGACAAGAAAATAATCAGTGTAATGAAGTGGACTTACTGTTCATATAATTAGAGCAAATCTGGAATCGTAAGAGGAGCAAATCTCCTATACCGTAAGTGCTATAAGAAGGCGAAGTCCCTGTGAAGGAGCTGTTATTATAGAACCCATAACATTAATCTAAACCTGATTCACAGCTCTAATAAGGTCAGTAATTCCATTTAATTTGTTCGGTAACTACAGTAGGTAACCAGCTACCCGTTATACAGTTTTAATCTAGTTTATAAAACATGATTCACCCACATGAGTCCGATTTTGTTCTTAATCCATACCGTCTACTCGTGTTGTTTTCTTTAGGCTCACGTATGATTGCGAGAGATTTATGCCGAGGCGTAATTAAAGAATCGTTTAACGATGGGCCGAACCGTACACCGTCTGCAGGCACGAATTTTAGGCTGAATTTGGATGAACAGTGATCAGTGCTGATTTCCAACATGAAGGCGATGGCATTCTCTCGTCCGAGGTGACTGTTATGGCTGTAACCGGGACGAGTCCAGCACACACTCGCTCATTGATCAGCTGTGCCACGCAGCGGGTACAAAAACTTCCAAAAGAGGGCAGAGTCATGCACATAGAGGTTAAGCACACTAGAAGAATTTGTTAGATGTTTTATTAGTGACACACACAAAAAAAAAAATCTGCAAAAGGCTACAGTTCACTCCAAAACTTACCTTGCAGAAAATCCATCTGATTAGAAAGACAATTACAGACCAGATTAGAGCTATTCCCATTGGACCTCGAGGACACAGATGAGCATAGTCTCGGACTCCGAGTGTGGGAGTGTGTGTAACTGTGCGTGTCAGAGTGTGGGCGTATGTGTGCGCTTGTGTGTGTGTGTGTGTGTGTATCAGAGTCTCCAGCTTAAGGCCCAGACAGCGTGCTGAGTGCTGAGCTTAGTGCAGCTGTCTTAGCCGTGCTGCCGTCACCTGACCGCACAATCATGGGACAGGCGCCATGGAGAGATACAGACATACACAAACCAGCTGTCCATGATGACCATGAACGCCTCGCATAAACTCCACCCCCCACAAAAACCCCCTGCAGCTTCCAAGCGACAGCGAATCAGAGCCGCGGCTCCATTGACGCATACAGGAGGAGGGACACGGATGTACCGAGCACGCTCCCGTCTCCTCATCAGCGCAGCTCACATGCACACTGTACACTCTGTTTACTACTTCCAGCACCACAAAGAACGATTAGGACACAACGTTTTTGTTACGTTTGCATTTTCCTACACATTCCTTTATTTATTAACTTTTTTAATTAAATTTAAAGGCGTCACATTATTTATATACATACGTATTATATTTTGAGTAACGCAGCACCTCTTCCACACGCCCATAACCATCATTCATTAATATTCATAAAGCAGACCCCTCCTTGCTCATTAATATTAAATAGTGTGCGAATAATCTTCTTAACAACGATTTGCGTTATGACTAAAATCTTATAAATTGTGATAAATAAATAAAAAAAATCTAATATTATTTATATAAAGTTGCTTTTACTGAGAAACATCGTTTGTACCGTTCTGGCGGTTATGCTGCGTGCTGATTGGCCGCTCTGAACCAATCACGTGGAAATATTTAAAATTACCAATAAAACCAATCGCAGCAAATGAATTCACCTGAATCTCCTGTGACAAAATGTAAGTGATGTACTCACAATTAAAAATATATCACCTTTTCCTCAACACTTTTTAAAAACACAGCAACTTACTTTATATATATATATACAGTAAAAACCTCAAACATGACACTTCTTTAAAGCAAAAATTCTTTTTTTCCCTCCTCAAAAGCAGTGTGCTAAGCTAGTTAGCTAGCAAAATTAGCAACAAACAATTGTTGTTCTAGAAATCCTTCAGAACATCATGGCTACAGAAACTGAGACTTTGTTCTGTTTGTGTGTCAGAACTTCTGGCTTTTTCCTGTAAGAGTTGAAGCGTAGCAGACGTTCCTTCACTGTTTTATAAAGCAAACAAAATGTCGTGTCATAGAAAGCAATCAACAACAGGGTGATGCCCGAAATGTTGGATATGTAGTGTATTCTTGAGACAGCCCTTATTTCTTCATAATTTGCTTCAAAAGAGACGTTCTTGTATTTTTCTTTTAAAATGTAGTTTTGAGGAACAGTTCTCCAGGCTTCCTTAAGGACCTTGTTTTGTCTCTCATGGTCAGTCCAGTCCCCGTACCTGAGCAGTTTCGGCAGAATATTTTTCGTTTATTAAGCCACACAGTGACCTATGAAATCGTTCAAGCGTAAAAAACATCGAACTTAAGTCCCGACCCAGTGAGAAACAGGTGCAGATGATGACAGACGATCAGGTGATTAGTATAGACGAGAGGGGAAATGAGGTCGCTGCTGAGGTTGTTACATAAACAACCAAATTTTTAACCTGTATCTTTAGGCACTTTGCAGCCAGTCACATTTCTTTCATTTAATCTACATCACTTAATATGAAGAAACTGGGAACTCAAGACCTTTTCCCACAGAGCTGCAGGTTACTGTTTTTATTTACTAAAGATGGAACTTTTATACATTTTTACTTGCATTTAACGTTGTATAATGAACTTAATATTCATTATACAACAGTTAGTTCCGACTGTGTAATCTGATTGGGCGAGAGCAATTCCAGGTGTGATAAGACTTTACCGGCACTGGGACACTTACTTATATGTGTTCTACAGTCGTTAATTACACGAACTGTCGGTTAATGCAGGTGATATTCTAAAGCGGAATAAGTGGAAATATACAGAGATTTACAGTACTGTCCACCACCTCCATGGTTTATTCTGGCTACATAGTACTGATAAGAATTTTAAACGATTTCCACCCCTGTTAATTACACTTGCTGTCGGTCGCCAGCTTCGGCAGTCGAGTCAGTTACCTCCGCTACTCACTGAAGGATGTGTGTTGGCGAAGCACAAGAACTGGTTAAATGAACAAGGCATAATCTGTTGATAATAACGGCATTTGTGGAACTGTTGTATAAAAGCAACATCTCACACGAGGTCATGTTGTACTGAATATCATCACTGCTGTGATACCAACATCTCCATCACACGAGTTATTGCATTATAAAAAAAAAAAATGCATCTTGGTTACAATTGTAAAACCAACATTTCCATGTCTTGACATACAATTTATTACAAAGGAAATACATACACCATCTACATTACTTATTTTTATACAGGTCAATAAGGATCGATTTCAAATATTTCCCTATAATTTAGACCGTACTCTATATGGCCAAACATACAGTATGTGAACACCTAATGAGTCATTCTTTCTTGAACTGTTGCTACAAAGTCAGAAACACACAGCTCTCCAGAATGGCTTTGGATGCAGCAGCATTACAAATTCCCTTTAGTGAACCCAACAGGTCTGACCCTTTATTCATCATCATGACGCCTCCCATGAGCTTTTGTAGTTAAATGAACACAAACCTCCACAGCCGTGCTCCAAAATCTAGGGGAAAGCCTTCCCAGAACGGAAAAATTATAACAACAAATTAAAAACAATTCACTATTAACGACCGTGGTTTTGGAACACGATGTTTTTAACGTTTAGGTGTCCGGATACTTTTGGCTGTATAGTGCATATTTTAAGATCTATTGCTTTTCCATGCGAGTGTAACCAAATGTGAAGATGTTGGGGGCTTTTTTTGGCAACAATGTCATTTTCGATGTAGTTTTGAAGCAAAACTAGGGCATCGTGACTACACCTGAATTTAAATGAAAATATCCATTGTTAACCAAGTATGCGTCATGTTCAAATCCATTTCCCAGCCACAGCCTTGGCCTTGCAAACACCTCGTTTTGAGAACAGGTGTGCAATCAAACGCTCTCCCGCAGCCCAAATTAGGCCTGTCGTAGCATTGACATCACCACATATGTCTGTGGAGGAGAGTTTCCACAAATAGACTCGCAGCACGTTAGGCGAACCGAACACCGCACCACGGGCGCTACGACACACACAAGACTTCTCGCTGTTTCTCACATGACTTTCCACACGACGCGGACTTATTTAAAGGGTGCGATTTTAACTGCGACTTCTACTGTCTGGAAATAATCTTCTACACACGAGCCCTGAGCTTGAACACACACCCACACGAGAGAGCTCCTACTCTGACTCTATCTTGGTTGAATATGCAAACTCATCTCTGTATGTTCACAGGGTCATATATTGAACCACACGCACACACACACAAACAACGAGGGAGCTGCCGGAGACGTGGGTGGGCGAGAGTCCTGCGGTTCGAGGGATGAAGCACGCAACTGCTGATTCCCAAACCAAACACAGGAAATGTTGAAGATGTTTGCGTGTGACCACGTGTCCCCGGGAGAGAGGGAGGAAACCAAGATGACGGTCATCAGAAGAGTCACACTTCCGTTATGATATCAAGCAGCTCGCAGATAACATGTGACCGATAGTTTATAAGTCAAGCATGAATGTCATCTCAGGGACAGACTGCATCTGGGTCATTGGCCACGCCCACTGGTCATAAGCTTAGTGTTGTGCTGTTACAGGAAAATAATCAACGACACAGTGGGTTAAAAGTGGAGGGGTTCCCCCCCCCCCGCCCCATCAGCAACACTTTCCAAAGGGTTTTATTCCTCTTGCATTCCTCGGGAATTTTCCAGCTCGGGCATTTTTATTTATTTAAACAGTGTCATGTCATGCTTTATTAATTTTTAGATACATTCAGTTTTGTGCAACAATATTACAGTGTAGCAGCAGTTATCGCTGCACTTTCTCTTGAAGTTACTAAGACTCAAGAAACCGGAAAATCACAAAAACAAATAATGTAGGATGACTTTTGCTAGTGTTACAAAGTGCAAAAACTTCCGCAAATGTGAAAAATATCTCCTTGCAGCAGACCAACAATGAGATGTACAGTACGTGATGAGACTCAGTAAAACATTTGAACATTTTAAAGAAGGCCATACATCCATGAATGATCCGGCCGAGGTGGCTCAGTCTGACTGCAGTCATTCCCGTGAACATTCAGCGAGTAGAACGCCTGATCCTGGAAAACCCACATCGTCAATCATTCACCAACACCACTTGCACATGCAGGAATTCACCTGGGAGTTATTGCCGCACCCGCACGTACAGTCCTGACCCCGCCCCAAGCCAAAAACCAAAAAAAAAAGCCATTAAAAGGAGTTCCTGGGAGGCCAGTGTTTCAGACATGAAACACTGGGATAAGTGCATTAGTCTAGCAGGGGAATATATAGAGAAATAACAGGAGTCAAATCAAATCAAAAGTCCTGCTTTGACTTGAACAACCCTTAAGATCTGTATTTCACTAGTCTTGGCTATCTGGAAAGCCTGCTAGAATAGAAATCCTTGTGAATTCTCTGTTGCTATAGAAATGAAGATGAGAACAATATCATCTCGTTTCTGGAACAGGAACTTAACCAAACCCTCTGACCAATCAGAATAAAGAATTCATCAGTGATGTGGGGTTTCATTATTTAATTCAATTCAATTATATTTTATATAAATCATCATATTATATTATTACAATAAGGTAAAAGGAATGGTTTTAAAATCAAACGTAAAAAAAAAGTAAAATAATGAAACAGCCGCTCAGACGTGGAGCGTCCGATGTAAAAACACAGAGCAGCCGCTCACCTCTGGTACAAAATGAGCTTCCTTGACTTTACGAGCTTCTAGTAACATTTATTGACGTTAATTCACATTCAAATTGCTGAGAAACAATAATTTCTAAAAATCTGTTGTGATGATGTTCATACTGACAACATCCTCATCATTCTCAACAAAAAAATATCTGCTGGTGAAATTCTGCTGCCGGAAAACAGAGCAACTTTCTTTCTACCAAATACGTCACACAGGTCTATGTATGTACTGTATGTATATATGTATTTATATAATGTTTGACTATTTAAGTCCGCGAAGGTCTCCAGGACGTGACATTCACTTCTTCACGCGGAGGTCGCCTCGTCCGGCGTCACAGGGTCGCGTCCCTTCCTTCAAACACCTTCAGACGGTTTCTGTTTCCTTTCCCCTTTAGCGCAATAACGGTCAGTTTATCAGCACTTCATTCTTCCTCATGCTATCAGCTGCAGGCACACGCAAAAAAAAAAAAAAGAGCAAGCGAAAGAGGAAGCCGCGCCGACTCCTGTTCACTCTCAGCCTGACTCTGATTAAAGGAACAGTGCTCGGGTTCATAAATTCAGAGCTCCTTTATGAGTTATAGCAGGCCGCTGTGAGACGCTGCATGACTGCACAGTACATTCCTGTAGGAGCCGGGCCATAAACCAGACGAGACTTTTATAGCACTGCTAATGGAGCTGAGCGGCCCCTCGCACAAACCTACTGCCTGCACAGGAGAGGAAAAACAAAACAAAAAAACTTTCTAAATAGTTTAGCACCATACAGAGACAAAGGAGATGCACAGAGCAGGACACAAATATGACTCTCTGACCTTTTGCTGAATATTTGCGGTAAATGTTGTGGAAGCTTCAGATATCCTGAAATTTTACTACAAGGGAATAAAATTATAGCTAATCTTATATCCTTACTTCGAAATATTCAATATGAAAAAAGCTGCATTTTAAGCTTAAATCTGAGCGTTAGTTAAAAACAAATAATAAAAAGTGATTGTTTAATAAATCTACAACCTAATTTGAAATTATTATAAAATTTTATAAATAAAATGACTTAATTCTACACTATATTTTAACCAAAAGAAAAT
>JAQMYL010000019.1:20168705-20198893 GCA_030014365.1 Clarias pachynema
ACAACCCTCTGCATTTATCCAGACTTGGGACTGGCACAAGAAGACACTGGATTGTGCCCCCCTGTGGTTGCATTAAAGAGGGTATGCTAACTGATGCATACAAAGCAGAGGAAGGCAATTAAAAGATATCGGACAACTTCTTGGTTTCATTGATCGCAGTTTTGGCAGGATTTGGCAGAACAAGAAAACTGTCAAATACAACTGCTTGTAGGCTGGCCAGAGAGCAGGAAGATTTAGCTGGCACAGCATGAGTTGTGTTCTCTGTTCTTCTCTGCAGCACTGTTTGCACAAACACAGTCTGCATGAAAGAGTCATCAGGAAGAATCCTTAATGTGTGCAAAGCAAGATCGAGATAAGCCAGTGGCATTTTGGAAACAAATGCTGTGGATTGATGAAAGAAAAATTAAACATTTGGACCTCAATTTCCAAAGATATGCTTGGAGGAAAAAAAAAAAAAGATTAGATGAACAAGTATTAAATGTTTTTCCCAGTGGCAATGGAAACCTTGCACAGGTAGATGGAAGAATGGATTTTAACGTCGATTTTTGTAAAACAAATTTGACATAATCATTCAAGAAAATAAAGATGAAAAAAGATTAGAATCTACAGCAGGACAATCATCCAAAATATATTTCACATTAGGCACTTCAAGAAATGCAAGCTGAAGCTTTTGAAATGGCCTTCACGATCCCCTGACTTGAACATCATTGATATAAGAGGTGAATCTTAAACATACTGTGTAAGTGCTGTGTATTTCGGAATCTCATAACTACACTAAAGGTTTTCTGCAAGGAAGGATGGATGAGAATTTATTAAACAAGAATATTAACATAGCTGGCTCGACAAAAGTGGCATTTACAATCTGTGGTGTCTACCAAAGGGGGTGTCACTACGTAATGATTTGGTAAGGTGTCCAAACTTTTTGTACACGCATTTTTAAACTCTGTTAAATATAAATACATTAATATTTGCAGAAATGTTATTTTTGAATAGTTAAATCAGTAGTTGTGCCAGAGTTGTGTTCACTTTTTTTTTGCCTTTAAAAATTGGTTTGTTTTCCAATTGGCCAGGATGATCGAGGCCACAAATACGTCCCACTTGGAAAAAGTGGCTTATGGCTACGAGAACATGGACCATTACCATGCTGACTTCAAGAAAGAACATATAGCTCTAAATGCTATAAACTTCATTACAGGTTAAAATGTGTTTCATAGCTTTAACTTCATCCTGGATAACACTGGATAAGAGAAGATGTTCCTGTACATGTGGCAACTTTAAAATCAGTGTCTGCTTTGTTTTTTTCCCCCCCTACAATCTCATTCCAGATGAGGATGAGGAAGAGGAAGATGAAGCTGTAGTGGAACAGGAGAAGGATGTCCACAAAGACCTGGCTCCTTCAGGAGGAGAAAATACAGGGTTGCTAAGCAGCCAACCCACTCCTCTTCCTCTTCCTCCAGATCCAGTCCAAAACACCAGCTCATAGCTCACCAGCATCAGAATTTGTTGCAATGGAGAAAAAAAAGAAACATTGGCTAATTATATGTGTGAGGGGTGTGGTTAATGTTTTTCCAAATATATTATATTCACTAGAACAGATAAATCCATGAGATTTGATTTCTACAGTAAATGTGTTAAAGTTCAGGCACCTACTGTATAAGTGTAATTACTGTATATGCAGAAGTGACATCATTTACAACCGTAGAATTTACACTGTTTGACCTTTTGCTATGGTGATACACAAAACAGTCAGACAAACTGTGAATAAAAATCGCCCAGTACAAAAGACAATTCAATGAAGGGGAAAGGACGAGCTGCTTTTATCTTGGTGAAGGTAACTAGTGAATCCACAAGCATCAGCCTTGTGAGCCAACTGGGAACAATAAAGCAGGACAGTGGTCTCTTTGCTTGGTAAAAAAAAAATAATGTGGAAAGTTTTGAGGAAAGAATTTTGGGACTTGTCTTTTTGTTTTTAAATGTTCCAATCATGTCCATTAACATACAATATGCAATTTTTTTTTCTTTTGGCCTGATAGAATTGTCTTGTTTGCACTTCTAAACAATGCATGCTTCACAAATAACTGAATTCCCTCCTTTTTTTAAGTCAAAAAAGTTAAATATAATTCTTTGCAGTTTATGAAAGCTCATCTGAGATGCTTTTTGTGTGATATTTTTACTCAAGTTGGCACCATCAAACTGTTTATTTTTTATAAATGACAAGATCTCCTCTCAACACATGCTTGGTCTTATTTTCCCTGACATTGATGTAGAAGATAACATGTTTCAGTAATTCATGCTAATTACTCCATAATTATCTCTCTATCCACTCTAGGGATATGTCAAGGGTGGTTTCATTCTCATCCTCACACCATGCAAATAATTTTTCTGAGACTTCACACTCCATGGGTTGTTGCACGTACGTAATCTCTTTGTCTGTTGCTGATGTGGTTAACTGTAAGGGAAAGGTAGTTCATGTGCTTAATGAATGAGCTGAAATAATCCTTTCTGTTGCATAATCTATCCATTATGAAATGGGTGAAATGAGGAAGTGCGGGTTTTTATCATCTTTAATGCTGATTGTAATGAGTTCCAGAGATCTAGGAAAACCCTGCCCTGTGTCCTGTTTTCTCTAACCAGAGTCAAATAGGTTTGAGAGAACTCACGAAAAAAAACTACAATCTAATGCTTATTCTCAACAGAAAATCTCCAGGTGCTGCATAGTGCATAATGAATTACAGCAGCTAATTTGATTGAGTTGACCCCAGGTCAAGGAGTGCAGTGTGAACATTATATAACAATTATAACAGTCTTTATTTGGTAGAACTATGAGATTTTTTTATTGAAAGTATTTTGGTCGTATACTTCACTATGATGGCCCTGTAAGGAACAGAGTGTCCTGAAATGACAGATGATAATATGAGTCGTCATTGCAGAAATCTAGATGTGATTTCGTGACTGAAATTCAGTACTTTTTGTAGCAGCATTTTAGGGCAATTCATTTTCCCACAAAAAGATTTTCTTTCTATTGCATGTATTGTGCAGAGATTTGCTCTCAAGGGATTTATCTCAGGATTGGGTGTTAAAATGACCCATACAGTGAAGGCTGGAATGATTTCGTACATTATTTCCTAACATATTTTAAAGTCTCTAATCCCTTTTATATAAAAGTATTTCTAATTATTGGTCAGTATGTTGATGGCTTACCTTTGAAGGAACATCTAAATTCATGAAATGATGTAGGTTGTTTATCTGCTTATCAGTCTGATGTGTCAAGTGTGTATTCACACACTCACATCTGAGTCATGTTGTTTTGCTCTTGTCATTGGTGTACAAGTACAGCCGAGAGAATATTTAATAATGTTTCAGGATTATGAATACACAAGAGTCTGGACTAGGAAAAAAAAAAGAGCTGGGGTATTTTTTTTTTTTTTTTTTTTTTTTTTGCAATTGTATTAACATTTATTAACAACTATGGTCATACATCAAAAATCTAGACAAGAAGTGAAAAAATGTCTTTTAATGTTTTATTGAAAAATATAAAAATAAGAACATTCTCTTGCACAACAGAAAATTACTGTTTGCTCATTAGTTTATTAACAAACTTACAGTGTATTTTATAATGTACAATGAAACTGGATATCTGTCCAGATAAAATCAACTTCTCAGTACAGAACTCTGAAAATATTTCCTTTATATATATAATTTTTTTTTTTTTAAAGAAAAGTAATGTACCGTCGTTTTGATGCTACAGTTTTGATTTAGCATTTGCACAGCAATTATGGAAAGTGACACCAGTGTCCATGTTCATTCTCCTATTTCTTTCTACAAATAAATAATACAATATATAAATACATTAGGATGGAAAAGCAGCACTGTGGTACAGGATGTCATGGTTTGTTTGCTAAATAAAATAAAATAAAAAATCCTCCTGGTCAGATTTTAGGCTACTTGCCGAAAATCTCCATCATTTTCCTGTTGCTGTGGGCCTGCTGCGCGAGCTGCTCGGCCTTCGCCATCTCCAGCACCTCCCGCAGCAGGTGGAAGGTCAGGTCCAGGGAGATGGGCGGCTCCTCTGCGCGGCGCGGTCTCTCCGCTGGGGCGCCGCGTAACCCGCGGGCCGCTTCGGCCACCTCGTCCTCTTCGCGGAGCAGGTGCTGCGTAAGCCTGAGCTGCAGAGCGCGTTTGAACACCGCTGATGCCGGTTCGGGGCGCGTCTCAGGCTCGGACTCACGCTCGCGCTGATTGGCCACCCGGATGAAGTACTCCTCTCCCAGCCGTGCCCAAACGGGTCGCGTGCGCCTCTGGTCTTCTTCCTCCTGGGAAGCGGAGGAGAGGGAAGCCCGCCGGTCAGGACCGTCCACTGCTCGACACTCATGCATGCGGGGAGGGAAGGCGACGAGCAGAGCTGCGGCGGTGGTGAAGAGAAAGTGGAGCTTCATTTCTGAGGGGATTCTGCAGAACAGAAAAAATACATCGATCAAAATTACGCGCGCTTCTGGTCATCTGCGCGCTGCCGGTTGACTCGGAAGTGGGATCTGCTTTAAAAAGTTAATGATGGCGACAGGTTTAATACCATGGTCCTGGTTTGTATCGTATCTCTGGGATCGGTACCCTTACGCGCACAGCTTTTGGACCTTTAGAAGGTGCGTCTTTAGGTGAGTCTAAAGGTTTAAATTATTACCGACTAACTTTTATCTTTTTAAGTCTTTGGAATATATTTATCTTTTTGTCTATTTTACTTTCATTAAAAAAAAAACATTTAATTCTGAAATAGGCACAAATGGTTAGAAAACAGAAACAGTTTATCCAAAGATGCTTTATGGAACAAGTAGTGTTTTTTGGCCAGCCATATTTATACTGAATTTAAGAGTCTTTGCTGCTCCCTAGCCGCTTACTACAGTACTCAGTAGTATGTCAGAAAAATACAGTACAGCTCACATACTCACCTTTGATGTACTTTACAACTTAGTACAGCAGTACAGCGTCAGGACGCATCTATCCACATGACAGTTTTACGCACCACCTTCGGCACCTTTATAGACTATACATTACCCCAAAAAGCAGCAAATTCTCGTTGCCCGTTTATCTTAAAACATTTTACATGAAAATAATAAACTAGCAATATGAATTTTTAAGAGCTCATTGAATTAAAAAAAAAAATGCGTACCTGGTATGCGTAAATGATGTATCCCCGGGATTTTTTATTTTTATTTTTTTCCTTATTTAAAACTACTACTCTACTCTCCACCCTCAGCAGCTCTCTGTCAAGATTTTCAAGATTAGACTTTGGTAACTTCTTCACTGGAGGCGCGGGAGTTTGGGCTTATATAGGCTTTGCGCATGCGCCCTGGAGATCGAGTGGACCTGAATGAACGTAAGAGAGCAGTTTGCTTGCAATCTGAATGAGTCATCGAGGTGTGTGTGTGTGTGTGTGTGTGTGTGTGTGTGTGCATTCTTATCAGATAAAGGGAGAGGTAGTGTAGAAAAGTTCAAGTAAGAATGAATGTCTTGTTAAATTTCACACCTTCCCATACAAAAAGCTCTATTTGCTCTGTCCTCTATTTCTGGAGTGCATTTCTATGACTAAATATAAACTGGATTTTAAGATTTAAAGGCTTTACCGAGTCTATACATGTGCATTAAAATATATACAAGACAGACATTCTTTAACCATTGCACCATTTAACATCTTCATTAGAATCTATTGCGCAAACATGAATGAATATGCATCAGTGTTTATAAAAACACATTTTAAGTGGGTTTAATTGGAGTAATTCATTCCTTGCAGCAAAGCAACGATTTCGTAGTTGAACTCAGACAGCCTAATTGTGCTAGATTAAAGATGCGTGACACCCTCTTAGATGCTTTTGTTTGTGTATGGTTTATGTTTGTTAGATGAATAAGCATATTTATATAACATTACAGAATGAATTGCCTTGATGTATATAACTCGTTTAGAGCTTGTTACATTTTGTCCACACGTAGCCGGGTATTTTTAAAAATGGAGATTTTTCTACTTCGTTTTTTAAAAATAATTCTGTCCACACGACCTATGCTTTAAAAATATCTTTGACCACATGAAAAGGCAAAACGCCTGTTAAGTGCTGTTAGGAGCCTCCCTAATCAGCAGGGAGCCAATCAGCAGCCTAGACAAAACATTACCGGTTGCAATTTGTAGGAGTCCGACGGGTCTCGTCCAAACCCGCCGTCGCTGTCTGTGGGGTCTGTGTCGTCGGAGTTTTGTACTGTATGTAGCAGCAGTGAGCTTCATAGAGCATTCAGGCACAACCCAGCTATGTGTGGACATGGCCTAAGGTCATGTAGATTTTATCCCCATGACAGTTGTGCCATCCAGATCCAGATCAGTTTCTGTGCATGGTTGATGTGGGTTTCATGCAGATTCTCTGGTTTCCTTTCACTGCACAAAAAGATGTCAGTAGGTGGACTGACTACAAATAACTTGTCCTTTCCTGTGTGAATCAGTGTGTGAATATGTGTGTACGTTCATGTCTGTCTCGTGCTCAGTGTTCCTGGGATCCACGGTGTCTCCAACCAGGATAGAGTGTTCAAAAAGATGAATGAAAAAATGAATGAATGAGTCTTCCACACATGCCACAGTAGACTCCTGAATTATTGGAAACGTTTCTAAGAGCCAATTAACAAATATGAGTACATACAGACCTAAACATGTGGAGCTGCACTTTGGTTTTAGTTAAAGTAATTATTTATCAAAGGTTTCTAGTGCATGTACTTCTGTAACACTGATTTGAAAATGAATAGATATTTGGTGAAGCCTCTGCTGGAGAGAATGGCCACACTGAGGCTGTAGGTTGAAGATCCATCATGGCGAACTTGGCACTTTATTTATTTTGTTCATGTGTTTGTCCTCAACAGATTTTCAAGATTTTCAAGGTTCACGTCCAGTGACTGTCATGGCTGCTGAAAGACACTCATTAGTGTCCTGTGAGGATTTCTGCATCAGTTTGGATGTCTTGTATGTTCGGAGCCATTCCACTAAACCTAATATTTAACCTCTTGGCAGAGGCAACTTACATATCTTGGGGTTTCATGATGCAGCTGATCTTTCCAAAAGCTCATGGATCACTTGCTGTATAAACAAACAAACAAACAAACAAATAAAAATGATTCACCATGGTATTGTGCAGTTTGCTTGTAGATTTTCACGTTCAAAGCTGTTTTCATTTCATATTTCAAATTGTATTTTACAGTATGCCACGTTTGCTGACATTCAGCAGCTGTTCGGCAACAGACTTGAGTTTTGCTCTCAGAAGGGTGTTGCATCTATTCTAAACAAAAAGATCCTTCAAGAAGTGATGCATAATAGACCAATTAAAAAAATTTTTTTACTGCAAGTACTCTTATTTTTCACTGCTTACTGTATATACCGTATATTTCATGTTCATTACCTGATATGTGCTGGCCAACAATCATGTACTTTAAAAAAAATTTTTTTTTTTTTTTTACATGTTTAAGCAATTTCCCTCTGGGATTTTTCAATCTTGAATCTTCTTTTGTTATCATCATGTTTTTTTTTTTGTATTTTGCAATATTGAAAGCTCATATTTGGCCAAAAGTAACTGGAAATTTAATGCATGTTTAGGAGTGTCACAGACGTTTCTGAATGCTTTTAAAAAGTGCACATCTAAATAATTATTGGTACTTTTTGTTTTATAGGGTGCCAAAAATTCTGAAGTTATCCAGCCTCCCGTTGCTAAATAGTCACTGTCTGCTTACGTTACTTCCAATCTTGCTGTGTGTGATTGTGTTTGGTTTCATGATGTTGTGGGAAATTAAATGACCTCAATTTTGAGAAAGGCACTACATAAATTAAACATTATTATTATTAATAGTTTAGCAATGATGCTTGTTACTTGTTTTAGAGTTGAGGCAAAGGTTAGAGATTAAGATAAGAAGGTAAGCGTGTTTTTCTTGCACACAGGAGAACAAAGTCATTCATGCTATATTAATACCCCAGAACAAGTGTTCACTGATGGAGGCTATGAATTATTCAAGTCACTTAAGGCTTGACTATACTGTAACAGCACTTCTCAACATTGGAACGGAAAGTCTTGGCAAACTTTGCTGCTTGTCAGTCATTTAGTGAGAGAACAGCCTGGACTGCTGAGATTCATTACAGATGCAGAGGAGCAGGACAACGTCATGGCTGTCTCTCTCGCTTTCATTCAGCTTGGTCCTGGAGGGAGGCATGAAGATGGAGCACCTTGACCTGAGCTGCTGCATAAGTGCCCTCAGAATGTCAACCGTGCGTTCTTGAGTCTCCACCCAGCTTCCCAGACTTGCATGATGAAAGAAATAAATCACTGAATATATGCATTGTTTTCCATTTTTTCCAGTGAAAGGCTGTCTTTTTAATAACGCACAACCTATTGTGTGTAAATGCCACAAGGATTTTATGCACACTTCCGCTTACGACTTAGCAATTATACAAGACAAATCTGATGCAATTTCTTTCTTTATCGTTCTGTAGGATAAAAAAAGTTATTGAAGTTAAAGTAAGGTAAAGGTAAAAGGTAATTACTCTTTAGTTTTGTTGAGAAACCCCAGGGATAATGGAGCCAAACAACAAAGAAAAAAAAAGTGAATTCATCTCGCGAATGATGTTATTAAGGATAATGACCGCATCCATCTCAAGCCAGAGCTGACAGGTGCAGAAGGCAGCAGCCATCTTAGTTCTATTTATGGATCTTTAGCAGAGCTAGTCTGTCAAAAAAGTTTTGAGTTAATTCGCTCAAGCTTACCCCCAGTGAATCACTTCTGTAAATTAATTATTAATTTTTTCCAACTCCTAGTATGCAGCCTAGCATTGTTTCTTTTTGAGCTGAAAAGGAAATTTACCGCCCCTCCACATCCATCGGAAATGTATTTATATGTCAGATTTATTGCTTTTAGGCATGTGTGGGAGACTTCATTTTGATTTATTGCATGCAGGCTCAAAAATCAAGCACCCGGGTCAAAAGCTTAAGTGTTCCAAAACAGAGCACTTGTTTTCTTCTGCTTCTTCAGCGTCAAAGGTGTGACATGAGACGCTGAAGCTTTGTGATAGAAACACAGAACACAACAAAATCATCAGGCCAGTTGGATTTTGGTCCTGTTTATCACAGTGGATTCAAATGAATGTCCTTACGTGAATGCAATAAAACGAACACTACATTAGCAGTCCAAAGCCCTGACGTATAGCGAAATGGCTTTCTATACGTCAGGGCTTTGCTCAAATTGGCAAATGCAGAGAGTAATGTTCTTTAAAAAGCTATTGATATTCAATGCAAAACTGTTTCTTTTTTCTTTTCCATTCATTTCCTTAGTCTACTCCAAGCTTGGGCATCCTCAGGTAATTGCATCGGATTAAACAGGTGCATTGTTAAAGAACGCTCTTTCTTTTGGTCAAATGAGAGTGAACATAAACAAACCCCATTTCGCATTACAAATGAGAATTTAAAAAGGCTTGCGAGTCCTGCTAATCTTTCTGGTCCTTGTACATGGGCTTCTGATTCAACCGAAGAGCTCATCCCTCAGCTCAAAGGGGTGCTAGGTCAAATGGCCTGATACCGTTAATTGAATTCATAGTGCTCTCAATATTGGATTTACGATGCATTCACCAAGTTTTAACGGTACACAGAAACCTGTACAAAAAAGACAGGGCCAATAACTGTTGTTCAGTGCAATAGCTAATAAATCTGTTTATGATCTAGAGTGGCAGTACGTTCTGTTGACTTTATGTGACAGCAAAGGCATAAATTCCCACCACTGCATAAAGACAACAGAATAAATATTGATATTTCACTTTTTTTTTTTTTTTGCCTGATCTGTAGCTTATATCTGGTGACAGAAATACATAAAAACTCTTTGCTACAAGCTAATGGCAGTTTACACCACATTTACCTAGTTGATAGTACAAGATCTTGTCTTATAGCAGTGCATTTATGGTAAAGAACCATTTCTATGGGACATATTGCAATGATTAAAAAATGAAAAAGATGACCAAAATGGCACTTTTGCTTCCACTGTAATGGAAATGGCGCTATTTCACAGCTGGTGGCTGCAGGAGCACCTAAAAATGAAAGTCTATGATGTTACCCTTTCAGTACATACACAAACATTCAGAAAGCTCATTTTTATTAAGTTGGTGGACGACAGCAGACTATGCTTTGCTATACGTAAGCAGAATATACAAAAGACTGGAAAATACCTATGTAGACGAGGGGTGTTTTGGTCAAACCGTGAATTTTTTATTAACTTTCTATTAAATGAAGGTAAACCCGAGTGGCATTTACAGAAAACTGCAAGTACAGTATGGTGATGAGACTTTATATGAACCCTTTATTTGAATGGCATTTGAATGGTGGAAAAATTTTAAAGAAGGTGAAAGACGATCTTGGATGGGATGGCTCTGGCCCCCTGCAGTCATTCCTGTGAACTTTCAGCGAGTGGAACACCTGATCCTTGAAAATCGATGAATAATTTGATGCCAACGTGTGGAAGAAACGCATCTGTCTGTGGGAACTGTACAAACAACTATCCACAAACACCACTAGTGAAATGCTGGGATATGTGTATCAGTGAACTATGTGACTGTGTTCTGTTATTCTACAAATTCTAAAGTCCCAGTTTAACTTGAACCCCCATTGTACAAATGAACCCCCATTATGTTATGAAGTTAACATAAGCTCATTGTTAACGGAAAAAACACATTCTTGATGTTACCGTTGTTACTTGAGACAATACGATACAAGCTATTTTACAGTAGAAAACCCCGTGATTAGACCCTTCCTGCCACCATAACACCTAAGCAAGGACACCATTTTCACCAAACTAGACCTCAGGAGAATGATTTCTCACACATAGGGGGCACTATACCTATCAATGATGGTCTGCAATCTTGTAAATGTTTCAAGGTATTACGTGACTGGTGACGCATTTTTTTACTGACGTACTCCCCTCTCTAGGTCTCACCACTCTTCTGGTGATCAGTGACAGGTTTCCTAAGCCATGCTAACTTTCTCTGTTGAAATTATTCTCTGCTTCTGAGGCAGCAGAAGCGTTATTCAATTTAATGTTTTCAGACTGTAAGGTTTACCTGAGGCATTGCTTCTGATTGGGGTCTATATAGTTCACATTGTTCATGTGGAAATCATTCTGCAAACTGTTAAAAATGGATGAGAGTCAAACTTCTGGAGAGAACCCCCAATCCAATCAGGAATTAGAGTGATTTCTACGCTCCTGTTGTAGCACTTCGTGGAACGACTACCACCTGGACGGAATATGCTCAGAACTCGTTAAACAGTGCATGCACAGGATTGACCCCATTCAATGCAATTTATACTATCATCCCCTATTTTTCACTGAACCTTCATATGTCTTTGCTGTGGATGAGTGAAAGAAATAAAGCCGATTAAGGGTTCTTGATCCACGGATGAGTATATTCATGTATATATGAAAGAGCAGGTAAGGTCAGAGATGTTCAGCAAGATTATGGATTCCATTGTATCTCCAGTGTAGCCATGATGCCACTCCAGCAGTCTGAAACCTACAGAGATGCTAAAGCCTTCTGCACCATAAAAAAAACACTTGCACTGTTACCCAGGCATTCTTCATCATCATCACTCATCATCAGGCTGAGCACAAATCCTATTTTCATCTCAGCAGCTGCATTAGTTAACACAGCCCTGCAACTTTCTGTTAGACTCCTTTGCAACTTTGTCCCAAAAAAAGAAAGACGCTGAAAATAAACCTGATTGGAGATTTTACAAAATAAACCATGTGCTTCTATTATGAGACCATGTGTAGAAAGTAGGTACAAAGATTTGATTGAATTAGTCTTGCTCAAATGTTTTCTTTTTCAAATGGTTGTGCAAGGCTACCACCATAGACAGAATGATCCATATTAGACTCTAAATAAAATATAAATTTAATGTTGTGGATCATTATTTCACAAAATTGTAAAAAATAATAATAATAATAATAATAATAAATAAATAAAAAAAAAAAAGCTTCTAAAACAGGTATGTGGATCATGGCTCGAGACTTGGAGAAGGCGAAAAGTGCAGCTGTATACAGTATAAGTAAGGAGGAAAATATAACAACGTGTGCTGTTACAGGAAAATAATCTATGACACGGTGGAGTGGTGTGATGCACCTGACACAAAACTGTGCCAAAGATGCTACTTTTCCTATAACAGCACATATTTAAAAAAAATAATAATTATTGTTTGTACAACAGAGCAAACACTGTTCACCAATTCACCATTTTTTCAATTAAAGAACAACATACTGGATATTAAACTGTTTCTCATTACATAAACATCCATAAAACAACTCATAAAACAACTTACTGTACATTGTGGCTTTCAAACCCCCCCCCCCCCCCCGCTCTCTCTGTTAAAATACATTTCTACCAAAGACTACTCCTTCTTTTTGAAGATTTTCCTATTGTTGTAAATTTTGTCCACTATTACTGTTAAGTGCTGACATAAATGTTTAAAAATGGACTCCTCACAGCTAACTAGCTAACTATTACACATGATTACATGATTATCAATACTATGGATGTTAAAACCATGAGTGTTACAACAATAAATTATGTTACAGTTAGTTCCGACTAAGTAATCTAATTGGACAAGAGACATTCCACGAGTGCTGATATAGAGATAAACAGCACTGGAACATTTAACTTTATGAATCACTCCACATCCTAATTTGAAAACACCCTAAAACTACAATAATTGTTGGTCATTAACCTTAGGTTACCAGCCCACCAGTCCAGGATGGATACGTGTTGGAGAAGGAAAATAGTTAGTTAATTAAATAAACAAATCATAATCTGTTGATAATAAATGGTGTTTATGGAATTGTTGTATAAAAGCAATATCACACTCAAGGTCATGCTATGTAAAAATAGTATGTTTATACTGTCCTTTTGTCCTTTTCTACCTCTGTCACAATAACGACAGAAAGAGAAGCCTGTACTGTACATCCAGAGTGGTATAGTGTGCTATATTTGTTTGGTGTAAAGACGTCCACTCAGTTGAAAATTGCAAGTAAGCTGCAACTTTATTTCAGAATTATTTCCTTCAAGCAATCGCAACTAAATCTGGGTCACAATCATCGTTCTGACAATAAGAATTGCTCAGTCATCAACTGTTGCGGTGGAATATTACAAACGTTTACTGTGGTCACTCAAACACCCACACGTCTGTTCACGTAACCATTACTGAGCTCTGACTGCCGAAGCCCACAATTCTGCACACTCACTCATATCTGGGTCAGTGTAGAACGAGGTGGAACTATAGCTGACCCATATACAGTGTACAGAAATGTAGTCATGACGTCTGTTTTGAAATGCTCATCACTGAATCTTATTTTTTGCACTCGTTCATGTAGTTAGGCTAGATCTTTGTTATACTAGATTTCCATTTCCTGCCAGGAAAATGTGGAAAGAAAGAAGTCAGTCAGTGTGAAAGAAAGACTGTTAGAGATGTTAAAACCGAAAAACATAAAAATACAAATAAAGAGATTATGAGAAGAGTATGAAGAGATATAAGAGAATCAAATAAAGTAAGGAAAACCAGCATGAAAGAGTGAGATATTGAATTCAATTTTTAATTTAAGAAACTTGAAATAAACCCATAGAAAGAGCAAAATAAAAGAAAATTGGAAAGAGATGAAGAGAAAGAGAGTAAAAATAAAAAAGTGACAAAGAAACCTATAATAATAGAAAAAGAAAGAGAAAGAAAGAATGGAAAGGCTATAGAAATGAAAAAAAAATGACAGGAAGAATAGATACAGGAGAATACTGGAAAGAATATATTTGCGGAAAGTATGTAAGAAAATGAACAAAACTAAAAGAATATTTAAGGTGATTAGGAGGCTCTGATGTGAAAAAAGAAAACATCAAGTTTATACTGCTTAGTAAAGTGTAAAAAGTGTATTAGACTTTCACAGAAAAGAGTCAGTTTAAGCTGAGCTTTATCTCCAATACCATTTTCAGTCTTTAAAATTCAGTTGCCATAAATACACAAAAAGTTTTAAAAAGAATACTGCATGAAACTTTTGTATTTTGCTCTAATGAGAAAAATCATTCAACATACAAAACCTGTTAGTTTTCATTTAAATAAAAATACCTGCAACAAGTTGATTTGCAATTGATTTGGTGATTAGAGCTTAGTGATTGTGGTTTCAGATCAGTGAGAATGGGTGCAGATTAAATAGGTAAATGTATATAAATAAATAAAGTCCCAAATACTATTAGTAATATTACTAGTAAGAGATATTTACAAAGAACATGCAACCGTGCCTAACATTTTTAAATATATTAAATAATTATTTTAACATCTATTCCTTAACCATCTAAAAGTAGTTCACCACAAGTGACTTGTTTCTGTTCAACAATGTAATTCCTACAGTATAGATATTGCAGAAGGCTGAAACTTTTCACCAAGTCTGGAAATTAGTGGCACAATCTGGAAGATTTAAATGCCGCCTCCTTAGCATAACAGCTAATCAAGTTATCATTTTTGGCAGAAAAAGTGAGGTGAGATTGTTTTCAGCATCCTGTATAAACTTGATGCAGGTCTGCCTAGTGCTGAAGACATCATTTCTCATTTGGGTTTTCCATATGTACTTTACTTAGGATAAAAGTATAAAGTCAATAAAATTAGCATTGACTCAATACCCGACCCCAGGAGTTGGCTATGAAAACAGCTGTATAATGAACCCTCTATAACTAAACTAGCCAGTGTAACGCCTTTGCGAATGTGTCATCTGGTTGTTCCTTGATCAGGTCCATGTGACACGCAATCAATGTTTTGTGGCCTTTTGCAGCATGAGCAAGCACGAAGTGTGCAGCTGGGTCCTGTCACCGGCTGCACCCTCCCACACACACACACACACACATACACATACACATACACACAGTGTCTCTCTGAGTGATAAAGGGCATGAAATACACTCTCTCGTTCTCCTGCATATTTCATCAGTTTGTACAGCCTCCCTGTTTTAAGCAATTATGCGTCCTCTCTCCATTCTCTTTATGAGCATGACCGTGGGATTGGACTAGTCAGTTGACTCCTTATGAAAAAAAAAAAAAAAAGAAAACAAAAACCCAACACCATATATTTCTCATGTGATTATGTTTTTGCGCATGTGATTTGATATTTCAGCATTATGCCCTGAAATAATCACGTGGCATTTAGTGAATAATATGTGAGAAATAATACCAAATGTCCTACATGTGAAACATCAACTTGTGAAAATAAATGAATCAGGTGTAAAAGACTAATGTGAAAAAAAACATTGTGCCTAAAAACACATCTGACAATTAATTAATTGCGTAAAAATCTAAGAAAAAAATTTTTTGCAAATATTTGTCTGTGCTTGTGATTTTTCCGTAATGGATTACACAAATTGTGTGGCTAAAAAATTAGCACACTTAGCATGCAAACTTGAAACTTTGGCAATTATAATCAATGATCTTTTCATCTTTATTTAACTTTTTTATAAATTTGTATAAAATCTCATGACAAAATATTACAGACAAAACAATGTTAAATATTGCACATGAAATATATTGTACAAGAATTACAGTATAACATCAGTGAATATAAAATGTTAAAGGGATAATAACCATTGTATTGCTGACCAAAAGAAATGTTAGTTGTAATGCCAACCTGCAAAGCAGATTTAAAAAGGGCCAAGATTGAAAGATGATGGAAACACTATTCAAATATTAAGAATGAGAATCTTAGGGTTGGGCATTGCCTAACTTTTGACTAATGACTTTGCTTGATTGAAAGTGTTGTTGCAAATTAACCCCAAACTTAACAAAAGAAACATGAATCAGGGTTGTTCACTCCAACATATACCAACCAACATAATTGGATTCCTAGGTCAAATTTCACTTTATATACTTTCTAGCTTTCTCTCATTAGGTTGCTTTCATGGTCTAAGTAACTTTTGCTTGCTAGATTAACATTCACTTGCTAGATTTACCTTCGCCAGCTGGATTATTATGATTTCTCTTTTTATCATGGGGGTAATTAGGCTAGTACAGTGTGGTACTGTATGCCACTAAAAGATTCATTGGCGGTACCCAGGACTGGAAATAGGGGAGAGCAGCTTCCTGCCAATACCCAATTCAAAACCAGTCACAGAAGCACTTTCAGTCAGAAAACATGTCTGTTAACTTTATGACACCTTAAACAACGTTTTGTCTCCTTATTATTTGCTTCTAAGTTGTTCTGAATTGCTTCTGAACCATCCATGTTGTGTTGTGTCAATATTTCATTACGTGAGCAAGAGCATTCATCAGCACGCTGACAGGTTCATGATGCACCTCAACCCTTTGTTTACGGCTAACGCAAGCTACAAGGCTAACTAGCTTCTAACACAAGGCTGGATCTCAATTGTCTCAACAAAGGAAGTTTCTGTTCTATCTATCTATCTATCTATCGAATGAGGGATTCTATACCCAACATTGTACACTAATGAGAATCAACCTCAGAACCGTTCATTAACTGAGGCAATTCTAAAACAATAAATGATGACACAAAGAGAAACTTACGAGATTTACAGGACTGTCCACCTGGTTTGTTTTCTCGCCTTTTGGCTACCTACAGTAGACATTTGCTTTGCCAGTTAGCTTCTCTAGCTATTGGTTGTTTTTTCTCACTAGATTCCCTTTTCTGAGTAAGGTTAAGCTATCTTGCTAAATTGCTTTGGTCACTCGTGTGCTTTCTCTTGTTAGGTTATTTTCTCTTGTTAGGCAGCTCTTTCTAGATTACTTTGTCTTGCTAGATTGCTTTAGCTCACCAGATTGTTTTTTCTTGCTAAATTGCTTTTGCTTACTGTATCGGTTTCTAGTGCTACGTCTTTTTTTGTGCTAGATTGCTTTTTTTTTTCCTCACGAGGTTACTTTCTCTTGCTAGTTTTTTTTTTTTTCACTTGATAATCTGTTTTCTCTTGCACTTGTGGATTTTGGACACCTGGAACCTTTAGACAGAAGCAACATTTGGGTATGGAAAGGGCATGGGAGATCAGCATGCAATAATAAATGATAATGCTAAAGATGTCTTATTGATGTTTTAAACTAGCTTTAATGGCTGCTGCAGAATTTCGGAGGGATCGCGTAATGTCATCAGCCAACGCACAGCCTGGGACTAATGAATATACAATTAACAGAAAGTGGTTTTACTCATCTTCATATTCTTTGGCCAAGGATGCCAGTGACATGCTGCGAAGTTCATTTTCCTCAAGGTCGTCCTCTTGTTCACTCTTCCAGCTGACTCTTCCTTGAGGAATTTTCAGAAACTTTCCAGACTCTTTTGCCTACATGTCATGCTCTCAAACTGACTTTCTGATATTTTGAACACATGAAAGTACAGTACAATGTTAATGTAAAACATAAATACATAATAATTAATTTTGTTTTGTTGATATTTGTTTACTTTTCCTAGTTATTCATTTGAAACCGTATTCTTTTGGTTTATATGTTTCTAAACTGGATGTGGCTTTTCACCGTGATGCTAACCCATTGGCTTAAGACAGCCCTGAAGGTAATAGTTGATATAACTTGTCCCTACTACACTTTGACTTTTAGGGTTTGTTGATCCTGCTGGCTTTAAAGCTTTCACAGCATTTGGACAACAGCCTAAAACCAGCCCAAATGCATCCTGCTGTATCTAATGCGTGTGCAGCGTTTCAATTTTGGGCTGAAAACAGACCAGCTGTAATGTCAGTATCATTGCTCGCATGATATTAAGACAGAGTTGCGGCTGTGTTCTGATCAACAGATTCGGATGATTTGTTTTTGCCATTATTCCATGAAACAGGACTCATTTGCTAGCTGAGAAAGTGAGAGATTCACAAGAGACAGCTTGAGAAAACACCTTGACAAACATTTTTTGCTCTTGAGTAATAATTAAAAAAAGACTGTTGAATTTCACAAGGAGTCACAGGACACCGATTCCCATGCAAACCCTGCTGTGTATAATTAGCTGATGTGTGAATTTTACTTTTGCTGGGTGTTTGAAGAACAATGGAAATTATTCTTAGTAGTGTGCCATTAAAGAGTTGTATAATTGGAATGCGAAAGGGTCCCCTTGGTCTCCTCCATCCACATCATTACGCGGCTCCTTTGACAACTAGTCGTACTTCATCATGTGCTACTGATTGTGTTGCTAAATAAAGGCCTTCCTGTCTCATCCTCCACCCTAATTGGTCTTCATTAGATTCAGGATGGAAATCTTTGGTTCTTTTTATGACTTTCTGGCTTAAGTGAATCTTGGCCAAGAGTGTGATTAACACAATTATTGACTAGAGATCAGACATGCTAAATGGAATAAGATCGTTTACGTCTTGTCTTTTTCAGATTATTATTTTATGTCAAAATGCATCATCATAATTTTTATAAGAAGTAATAACCCTTTTGTTATTTTTAATCGGATGTGCATTTCAATTCACTTTAGGTCAGGTACATTTTTAGAAGTCCAGATGTCCAGAATAGATTAGGTACATTTGTTGAAGTCCAGATGTAGATTAAGGTTACGCAAGGAAGAAGAATAGGAACCAGGCTTGAAAGTGAAAAGGGAAAACCGATCAAGCACCGTGATGTACTGGCTCTCAAGACCATTCCAGGAAAGTAAGACCCGAACTTACCTCTGCTGCATTACCAGCCTCAGGAATCACCAATTAACAAAAAGCACCTCAAATTAGAGCCACAGAGCATACAGTAAGTAGCAGACACATCCCAATATCAACTGTTCAAAGAAAATTACTGCATATTTTAGATGCCGTCAGTATTATTTTATAATGTCCATCCATTTAGGAACCTCTATCATCCAACTAGGGGCTGTGGAGGCCAATTGTGATTACCATTGTATCTATTCCCCTTTTATGACCGTGGTGGGACCTCCGGTCAACATTCACACACGCATTCACACACTAAGGACAATTTGGAAACGCATTAGCCTAATCTGCATGTCTTTGGACTGTGCGAGTAAACCAGAGTACCCGGAGGAAACCCACCGAGCACATGGAGAACATGCAAACTCCATGCACACAGACCCAGAGTACAAATCTAAATGATCCAGGTACAATTTTCCTCTGAAACATGGCTTCACACAACACCTATGAATAAGTAAGTGTTGATTGCAAAAAATATACATGCATCCATCAATTATACCTCATGTATATGTTTATATTATTTACATCCACATGTTCACATGCGTTTTCCATGTGTTCACATGGGTTCTCCAGTTTCCTCCCTGCTCCATTTAGTGCCAAATTTCTGTAAGGTGTGAATAAGTATTTGGATATGTGTCTATACTGTCCCGTGATGCACTCTCTCCTCACCCACTGTTCCGACAAACCTGACCAGTATGCGATACAAAAAATTTATGGATAAACAAAAATAGATTTTTAGAGAACATAGATGTAAAGTCTTTCAAACTGGCAAGAATAAAACTAATGCAGCCTCACGCAGGGTGGCAAAATGAGTATCAATCTAACACCCTGATGCTAGAAATACTCTTGCCTTGACAGGTGGATGTTCAGACGTTTCGGCATTCTCTCATCAAATTAAGTGGACTGTTTATTTTTCACTTGCAAGAAGTCATCAGTGTAAGTGACTACCGACACGATTTTGACATCTTCTTCTGAACGTCACAAGACACCCATCAATTAGAGGAAACATCTAAGCCAGAGACGATGCTTCTCCTGGTCAGGTTTTATGGATGATTTAGAGACCTCTGCACTCATAAGATGAGTCACTCCTTCCCAAAAGAGCTGGATGCATACCTTTACAGGTTCTGAGAATTTGTCCCTTGAGCTGTCTTTCGATTTGAACACCACAAGATGAAATAGTTTTATTTTTTAAATTTGAGGAGTATATACGCCCGTTAGTCAATAAGACGGACTGCTCACTTACGAGGAACCGCTCCAGTTTGAGAAAATGAAGGAAATAAATACTGAGGATTGAATTTTCTCTCTGAGTCACATATGTTCCCTGAAAGTAAAAATGAAAAAGAATTACTGAATCTTAGCAATTGATATCCTTTGGTATCTTTTTTATTTTCCAGAACCAGGAAGACTTCCTGTACCATCTCAGAACACCATCTTATTAGAGCCTTAAAAGCAAGTGGGTCTATTTTTGTTGGGACACATTATCCGTTAGTAGTACATTAGAATCGTGACTTGAAAGGCCTTTATTGAGTGTACCATAAAAATGTCACAACAAACAGTAACAACCAATTTAGCCTCTTCAGGAGTTTGCACATTACTAGTCAAGTGTTGGTACAAATTAGACTTTTCTCTTAAAAGATGGATTAGACTTTAATGGGACTACCGATACCTCACTGTACTTTCAATCAGTATCATAATGCATTCACCAGTTTGTACATAAAATTTACACAGACAACTAGAACAAAAATATAATATAACAAAAAACAAAAAAAAAGAAAACAAAAATCAAAACTAATCTAATTCTAACCCTAAGTGTGTCTAATATGCATTTTATGGATTTTTTTTAAATATTTTATTTTTAACATAATACAAGACAAAGCATACATCAAGAAACAGTTTGAGATGGTCATATCTTTTTTATACCCTGTTCTCTAATTAATAACTTTTTTGTTTTTTTTACTAACGGCTCATTCACAAAGACATCTTCTGTGAAGCATCCATCTGTCGTCTCACCTTGTGAGAAGTGTATTGCATCATCTACCTTCATATAGGAGCTTGGAATTTTTTCTCTCTAAGAGATTTCTAAATAGAACTGCTGGTAACAATATAAAATCTAAAAAATACAAATTTTATTCATTATTAATGCTATTACAATTCAATACACATCTTCTTTATTCACATCTATTTCATTAAGATGGTAATACATCAGCTAAATGCCTATTGTTCATATATACAAACTAAATGGTTTGCATTTATGGCACAGTTATGAATCTGTTATGTATATCTTTGCAATCTTTCTATTTTTAAGGTGCAATGTCACCTAGATGGATGTAAATTAAAATGTATACTTAATAGAAGATGTATATGATCGTGTTCGTGTATATAATGTTGATGCAAACAAATAAATGACAAAATCATTCATGTCTCAGGAACAATTTTAATAATGCTAAATGAACTGGTTCCCTGCTTTCATCTCTCTTTCATAAATTGGAAAAAGTAATATACTACATAGATCAGCATAGATTTTGACATAAATTTTGCCACCTTTCCTTTATGTTTTTCATTATATACCGCACCTGCTATCTCTGAACTTACACAAGTCAAAACCTTTCACATTTCTTTCTCAGAAGCCATATTAAAGTTTCACATTGAATTATTTCTTATGGTGTGAACAAAGTTTGAGGGTCCACAGGAGCTAAAGAGCAAGTTGTCGAATCCTCTACATTGCTGCAGTTCATTGGACTGTGTTGCACACTACTATGATGAAGGATGACCAGTTCCAAAGGCCAAGCCATGACTCACAGCCAAGACAATGCATCACACCAATTTCACCACACTGTTTTATATATTGTGTTTTGGTCAGTATATGTTGTGTTCTTTTGTTTTGATGTCTTTATTTTTCGGTATTCATCTTAAAACATCCTTATTTCAGCACTATGTGTGAGACAGTCAGTAATTACTTCACATGAATAAATAAAATAAAGTTCCTGATTGCACATCTTAACCAGAGAAATGTACATATAAAACAACATACATGATCATCAGATTGGCTTTTTCTGTTACCATTTTAATTTAACTTTCTTGAGAAACAATTAATCATTCTTTAATTTATTCATCATCTATACCAGTTATATAGGGTGGCGGGGGCCTGGACCCTATCTCCGGAGGCTTATAGCACAAGGCATTATACACACTAGACAGGGGGCCAGTCCATAGCAGGGCACACACTATAGGCAATTGGCCTAATCTGCATATATTTGTACTGCGAGAGGAAACTTTTTCTATTTTTTTTTCAAAATGTCAAATTGACGCACACAATAAACACAAATCTGGTTAATTAGATTCTTTTTTTTATGGTAGACCTATTTCCTTCTTTCCTCTAATCCCAGTTAGGCATCATTTGTTCCAATGGAACGACAGAAGGAACAGTAAGTTGGAATTAGGCATTGTTTGGGAGTGTGTTGTTTTATGTATGGTGGCATTTAGCCCACATGCAAACAAGAGACTGAGAAACTGCACAGAAAAAGCGTATGTACTCCTATGTCTGCCAAGAAATTCAGGAGTCTTGAGACAAGGGAAGCCAGCGTCCAATTCAAAGCTGCTCCTGAGGGTTCGAAATGACAACTGTAAAGTGGAAACAGAGTTGGCATGCAGTGTTTCTTAACACTCTTCAAAGCAATGAGTCATACGCTTTTATTTATAGTAGGAATGCAAATGAAGTGCCTCAGCCGTCCGCACCATTTCTGCTGCACCTTTGACGGTGACGGTGGGGAAATTCATCGCCATGTCGTCAAAACATCACCAGGGTGGCATTGGTGGTACCTGTTAAAAGAACTTTAACTCTCGAGCAAGGCCATGAGTCAGAATAGGGAGACGTACAGTAAGCATTTGACACAGCACTTATACTACATTCAAATACAGCATGTTTATCAATTCTTGCTTTGAAAATGGCAACCCAGACACATGATACAATTGTTGTTTAATTCATGAAAAAATGCTCTCAGACTAATTAGTAAAACATAAAGCAGGTAAGGTAACTACTGACTGAGGTTATGATTTAGAAGACTCCGCTATGAAAACTCATAGCGGAGTCTTCTATATAGACAAAGTAAACTGTATGACTAATAATGAGACAGAACTCCATATAAGGAAAAATTACATTTATCATTACACTTATTAACGGCTAAATGGGTAGATGGGTTCAGTCATATTAAAAAACGCAATATTGCCGGGCAATTCAGAAATATGAACCCCAAAATCTGACTACTGACTGAGGTTATAAATTTTGCTGCCCACTTTAGCTCATACTTTTCAAAAGTGTTACTTTAACAAAGTTAAGGTGGTGTGACAGTGTAAATGAGATAGAACCGTTCATAATATAATTTCCCTTAAGTATGTTGGTTAATTACTGAGATGAGACTTTCAATTTCAATATAATTACTCTTAGCATTGAATGCTAACTGAATTTTCATGGGTTTGGCATTATTGAAAAACACTGTTGCTAGGCAACCCAGAAAGATGTACCCCACACATAAACTAATTTCTGACTGAGGTGATCAATTTAGCCAGCTCGCACATACTGTAGTAAAGTCAAAATTAAGGTGGAGGGACAATAAAAATGAGACAGGAACTGTCAGGGATATAAATATTTCTCTCAAATATGTTGGTAATTATTAAGAAAATATGACATACATGGAAAATTACATTCTGATTTTACATGGGTATTGCAATATTGAGAAATGTTTTTGCTGGGCAATCCAGAAATACTCATCCCCAAGGTTATCGATGTAGCTAGTTAATACATTCAAGAGTTTATTATATAAATAAATAAAAACATAGTGATGATAAAAATGAAACAGAACTGTCAGGAAAATCGACATTTCTTTTAAATATGCTGGTTATTTACTAGGGGGGGAAACGGGGAAAAAAAGACTTGATAACACTAAATTTCATTTTCTTTGCACTAATCATGAATGGCTAATTAACCTACAATGGGTTCCATTATACTACATGACCATTTGCACACCTGAGATTTGTTAAACTAGTGAGCTAAAAAAATAAAAAAAAAATTTTAAAAACTGTGCTAACATTAACTACCATATTAGTTTACCTTGCATGTGTATGAGCACCTAATGTAAACGTAATTGTGAGAGTTTACACTAGCAAATTTAGCTAGCGTTTTGTTACTGTTGTTATTTTACACAATATAGTAACTAGCTTATTGATATTTCACTTGCTATCAAACCTGCCTCTAATTAGCACAATATAATAGCTAGCAGATGATATGCTAGCAGGTGTACTTGTGACTATGGCTAATTGTATACACAAAAGCTTACCGATCCACAGTTAAAATAACACAATACCTAGCATAACAGGCTAGTCCAATAGTTACTGCTGAATAACTAACAATGACTTAATACAAAATAGTTTTTGTGGCTTTCATGGGTGTCAGAAGAAATTGTATTTTGTAGAAATTAAATAGCATTTTATTTTTAAACTGATGTCTCTTGGTAAAGTAACAATTTCTGCTGTCTATCCTTTTTTGTCCACTTCAGCTCCCTTTAACCCTGAAGCCAAAAAAAAAAAAAAAAAAAAAAAATCATATTAAAACCCACTCAAAATTATTACACAGACCTCTGCTCATTTCTGCAACAGCTCCCTTAAGGTTAGATAACACGTCCAGCTCCCTCTTTCAGAATGAAGGTTATGAAACCAGTGAACCTACCCTGCAGTAATTGTGGGGGTGTTAGCTACCTTTTGAGGCAGACAGCATGGAGCTCAAAGCATTGCTGTATCACATTTGTTTTCTAAGATGCTGGTAGACAGAGAGAGAGAGAGAGAGGGAGGGAGGGAGGGGAAAATAACTGGAATAAATTTAAATAAAGGAAATAACTAAAGAGTCACTAAAGAGCAAATCATGATCTCATCATGCCATAATATGCTAAATGAACAAATAACACTGATACTAATAAACCCCATGTTCTTTCCAAAATCAGCTGTTTTCAGTATCTAATTCAGTGTCTTTGATGACCCCAAAGTACTCTTAATGATCCCCAGGTGATGACCCAAGTACCTTTAATCATGCATGTAACTTTAGAGAAGCAGGCAGTCTTCTGCATAAAGAAAAAAAAAAAACATGCTTTGTGCAGCAAGAATAGTTCTTTTTTGCACATGTAAATCTGAATTATTTACAGTCACCCGGAGTGCCGCTGGATTTTACGCAGTTACGCGTCTGTCATGTTCAGCCAAGTGTTGGTTTAGTGAGCAGGGCCCACAATTAGCAAATGTGGCAGCTGTCAGAGCCGAGGCCAGCATCCCTCACATCTATCATAGAGGCATTGATCAGCGATACTCGGGACGCCAGAATCAAAGGCCAGGTGACGTAGGACTTCACTGTAGCCTTTCTGCTTCCACAGGGGAGCTAATTGCCCTGTGCTGTGATCACTCTCACTTCTGGACTGTGCTTCAACTCATACTAATTGATGTCCATCTTTGATTTGATTTGTCCAGCATGAGCCAAATACAGATAAATATTCTAAGAGACTTTCCTGTGTCTACAACTAACTATGAAACACAGAAGAAATAAAAATGTGTGTGTGTGTGTGTGTGTGTGTGTGTGTGTGTGTGTGTGTGTGTGTGTGTGTGTGTGTGCATTGTGCCCCCCAATAGACTTGCATCCAGGCTGTGTCTTTTTGGGCAGCCCGAGTGCTGAAGATATCACAGCTACACTGATATTCAGTACAACAGCACGACCTCAAGGGTGATATTGCATTTATACAATAATTCGACGAACACTGATTTATTATTACCGGATTATGGTTTGTTTGTTTGTTTATTTAACCCTTTTGCTCCACCAACACATATCCTTCTGCGACTGGTGCAACTAACTAGGCAGAGCTTTCGGCTGACCTTTAGCTTTAAAACTATTTTCACCCCTGTTAATTTAACTAACTGTTGGTTAACAGTTAGTTACAGTAAATTAACAGGGGTGAAAATAGTTTTAAGTTATTACAGGTCCTATGTAGCCAAAAGATGAGGAGAATAAACCATGGAGGTGGTGGACAGTCCTGAGAAACATACAAGATTTACTTTATAATTCTGCTTATTAATAACAATTGAATCCCAAACTGAGTTAAATGGAAAACTTTTGCACTATATACTGTATGGTGTTTGATCCCTTGTTGCATACACCAAATGGTGCCTTTGATCAGGGATTAGAGAGGGATTTGAAATTCAGCCTTGTGCAAGTTTTGTAGCTCATGTTAACCGTTAACAGAACAACACGGTTGGTTTACAGGCAATTTAGAACGACTTAGAAGCAGTTATTCAGGAGACAAATTGTTGTTTACGATGACATATAGATCAGATGTGTTTTCTAGCTAAAAGTGTTTCAGTCACTGGTTTTGAATGTGGGTTTTGGCAAGCAGCTACTTCCCGTATGACGCACCATATAGTACTTTCATTTAAGCTGGCAATTAATGATTGTTAGAACATTTGTGACGCAGTGGAATGATACAACTAGTTGAATGTCTCTGTGCTGTTACGCTCTTGTGGAATGACTCTCATCCAATAAGATTACTCGGTTGCAACTAATTGTTGTATAATAAAGCATACAGTATATCACTAAAAAAAAATATGATATTTCTAAGTTTTATTTCCAAGTATTATTATTCAGTAAATACAGAGAAAACTATGCAAAAATCATTAAGTAACTATTGTACTATAAGGTCAAGATTAGCATCCAGGATTAGAAGTTACCCAACAAAGCAATAATCTTGTTGTTTTAGTGGGTTTTACATCAGAACACTTTGTGATATTTGGCAAATTTCATCTTCAATAAAAACAGACGGGGGAAAAAAAAATAACACACCAGAATTCTGAACAAAATGAGCTCACTAGTTTGTTCCTGAAGTTTACCATCTGGGATTTCTCTCAATTATAACCAAAAGGAAATCCAGAAATGTTTTTAAAAAATATTCTCATTTATATGGAATGTTTTTTTTTTTATTGAAGGTAATATTTGCATTGTCTGTAAGTATTAATTTTATATCGCAGCCTGTATCCCAGAGCAAACTTCAGTTTGAAGACGTGACGCATTAAGGTGATTTATGATTCATTCATCTTCAGTAAGTGCTTTATTCTGCTCAGGATGTGGAGGTGTAAATACACCCTGGATACCAGTCCATCACGGTGCACACTTAATCAAACCTAGGAGCCATTCAGAGTTGCCACTATCAGCATGTTTTTTTAGACGTGGGAGAAACCATAAGGAACCCATGTGGACACAGAGAGAACACGTGAAACTCCTCACAGACCAAAGTAACCCAAGAACCTGGAGATGTTGCACCACCATGTACTCCCATGTACTCACATATAGTAAATAACTGTGCTCTCATATAATTCGTTTTTTTTTTTTTTAAAGTTACCTCCTGAGCAACCGATTTCTCATACTTGCAACTTTACACAACTTATCAGACAAAAAGCCTTTGCGCTCTAAACCTTCCTACATGAGCTGACGAGAGTCTGTGCCTACACAAGAATGACTTGATGAAGCAAAAATAAGATCGTCTCCAGTGTTTCATTCAGCTCGGCCCCCGTTTAAATGTATGCATGTGGAGTAAACTTGGGTTTTAAACATCAGCAACAGAGTGGCCCTTTGGGATGTTCGAATCTTCATAATAGCCCTAGCATATTTCCCTAAGCGCTGGTTTGTCACTTGTCAAATACAGATTTGGTCAAAAGTAAGTTGTTTGAGTTGGGCAGATTCCCTACGGTCTGCCCCTGTCACTTCTGACTGCATCAAATGAGCAAGCGTCAAAGGATTGATTTGATGTTAAAAGCTCCCATCTTCCCAATCTGTCACCTTAAAGAAGTCGTCACTCAGCACAAATAAACACACATTAATGGGACAAGCCAGTCAGAGAGAAACTTATATTACAGCATGTCAACTTACATCTGTGAATTAATGTCTGACGGATGATATCAGTTGAAAAATCAGCATTGACAGAATAATTATCTTGTGTATTCCTACATTTATTGGCATAATGTCTGGTTTACTGGGCATCATGGGTATCACTGATTTTGAATCTACAATTTTAACTTATGAGGGCCCAATGGTTAACTCTACTCCAGGGTTAGGGATTCAAAAAATACTCTAATTTCCTCTGCATGCAATGGTTTTTGCTTCCAAATTGTGTATAAATAGGTGTGTAAGTGTGTGTGCATTTGTGTTCTGTGGTTTGGGACCCACTCCAGGGTGTCTCCTGTTTGTTCCCTGACCTTCATAGGATAGGTTTCTAGCTCTGAGACCCCAGATAAGCTGCATTAAAAATAAATTAAGGAATTCTACAAATTCAAGTTATATCATAAATATGTTGTATGTGTTGCATG
Organism: Clarias pachynema; assembly: GCA_030014365.1. NCBI lineage: Eukaryota > Metazoa > Chordata > Actinopteri > Siluriformes > Clariidae > Clarias > Clarias pachynema. The sequence goes on from JAQMYL010000019.1 coordinate 20,196,807, forward strand.
GGTTGTGATATTTACATGACATTTATTATATATATTTTATCTAGGAGGCAGCTATCAAGCTTGCAGGCCATGGACAAGACTGCAGAGGTGAAAGATTGTATAGATATATACACAATATAACCAATATTTTTGAGACACATGGAAGTTACTACCGCCATAATCACAGCTGTGTACATACCCCCACAAATGAATGCTAAGCTAGCCCTAGAGAAACCCCATGATGCTATTAACAGCAAGCTGAACATGCATCCAGAGGGATGTGTGATCGCTGGCAGGCGAGTTTAATCCCATAGAGCTGAAAACAGTACTTGTTAGATATTACAAAAATGTGAATTTCCCAAAGAGGGAAAACAACATCTTAGATTAACTATACACAGGCAACGTCGGAACATACAGTACAAAGCTAACTCATCAGCACTCATTGGTCTGATCAGATCATGTCTTATATGATTGATAATGATTACAGCTTACAACACTCTAATATGAAGAATAAGACTGACTATTAAACATGTCCAAGTCCTGGAAGTTCTTGCAGAACTGCTTTGAAATCACATACTAGGATCTGTTTGCACACACAGAGGCGATTAAGAGGAATACTTTTCATCTTTCATGGCCTACATACACTTCTGCATTAACCACTAAATCCATCAACTTGTTTAATAATCGGAAGCCTTGGCTGGATGGAAAAGTACAGGCTCAGGTTACAAGATGCCACTTTGAAGCAAAGTGACTCACTGGACTACAGGAAGGGTTGGGGAGAACTAAAGAGGGTCATTAGACTTTAAAATACTCCCAGATACCCTGAATCATCACTTCGCATTCTTTGATGACCAAAACCCTGCAGATGAAATACCCATAAAGGGACTCATGAATGAGCAGACTCTCGTACTACAGCCACAAAAGGTGAGATCTAATCCGAGTAAGCTTTACAGGCTGTGGATATTTGCTCATCAGTTAGCAGAGGTTGTTATCAACATTTTTATTCTGTCAATATGACATGGTTGTAAATCTACTATCATTATTTCAGTGCATAAAAAAACTCCTATGTCAGGATGCTATTTGTTGATTTCAGCTGTCCTTTCATCACAGTAATCATTCCTAAACTGGTAGAAAAACGTAGCATTACTGAATTCCTAACTAATAGATGACAAAAGTGTGAGAAAGGGGAATTGAACCTCTTCCACTATCATTCTGAACATTCTGTGTCACTGATCATGATATTGTGTGTTCTCAGGCCAGCCCTGTTCATTCTGTTCAAACATAATTGCACTTCCCTCCACACGTCAAACACAACAGTGACTTTCTCTGTTAATATATACATGAAAGACAATAATGAGACAGCCTACAAAGAGGAGATCCAACATCTGGAAAAGTGGTACACAGACTACGACAACAAGTTGATCTTTAACACCGCAAATTCCTGGGAGTTCCCGTAACAAAGGAAATGTCAGAAATAATCTGTCTCAGGTAGTAAAGTGTAGTACAATGCAGCAAATCAAACTGAAATTCCAAACCTGGACACAATTACTCTGACCCCCAAGATAGCTAACATACCACAGCACTTTACTCATCGCATTTCCCAAAGATATTTATATACTCAAATATTCTGCCTTTGGCTTTAATTATGGAATGCATTTGCCGTGGCATTGTTTCAACAATCTTATAATCCAGTTGTATTCATTTTTGGCAAGATCTTGTATTGATGATGGAAGACTTGAACCACTACATAAAATCTTCTCCAGCACATCCTAAAGACTTTTAATAAGTTTAACTCTGTGATGGCCAGTTTCTGTGTCAAAATGATTCTTCATGCTCCCAAACCACACTTTTATAATCTGTGTTTTGGAATATGGACGTGCCATCAGGGTCGAAAAACTCCATAGATGTGATAACCTGGTCATTCAGTACATTAATGATTATTAACCTTAATAACATTAAGGTTATCAGCTGACTTCATTTTATTGCCACAATGTTGCTGAGTCTAGACTTGAGCAACTGAAGGAATTATGGTAAAATGCTCTTCATCGACTACAGCTCAGCATTTAATACCATAATTCCCTCCACACTCACCACCAAGCTGGAGCACC
>JAQMYL010000019.1:20200470-20210592 GCA_030014365.1 Clarias pachynema
GAGCGCATCATCCGCACCGAGCTCCCTGACCTGCACTCGATCTACAGCAAGCGGTGCTGGACCAAAGCCAGGAAGATGGTGAAGGACCTCAGCCACCCCAGCAATGGACTGTTCTCTCTGTTGCGGTCAGGAACGAAATTCCGCTCCCTGAAGGCCAACACTGAGAGACTGAGGACGAGTTTCTTCCCGCAGGCGATACGGTCTCTCAACCATAACACCACACACATTTTTAAACATGCACAATTATGACATTGTCTCTTTGCACTCATTCTGGACATTCATGTACACTTATGGACACTGCACACATGCACATTCATGCACATTTACATATTTCTATTTCAATCCTTGCCTCATTGCACACAAGTCACTTTAAATAAGACACTTTCTTGCATATTTGCACACACCCCGGTCATTTTTTATTTACACAAAAAATTCTATATTTTTCTATATTGTAAAGAATCTTTTCTTTTCCATATTTGTACAGCTAAGTTTTCTTATATTTTTCTAATATTGTATATTTCTGTCTTCTATAGATATATTTTTCTTATCCTAGCTAAATGTATTTTCTATTGTATTTCTTTTTTATTCATATTTATTTCCTATTAATAATCTTTTATTTTTAAGGTCACAGGCGGTCATATAAGCATTCCACTGAATATTGTACTGTGCATGACTGTGTATGTGACAAATAAAATTAGAATTTCGGAATACATTATTTACTGCAGTATATCCAGTAATATCCAATCAATGACTCTTAAGTATATGAATCTGGGGTTGTATGCCAAGGTTGCAAGATTGGCTGCAATTCCAGACGCCACACATTTACATACTCGTTATTTCCAACACTGGACTTAATTATAAACGATGTAAGGAGCATGTAGCCCTATGGCTTGAGGCAATAATTATTATAGGGCTGCATCGTTAGCCTTACTGACACTGTGGATTGTAGTTAGTGTCAGATTTGTGAGGGTTTTTCACCGTCAGGGGGTGAAAACGTGACTGAGGGCTTCCCTTCGTGAGTAGTGCTACTAGATTTGGTGCAACGCCCTGCGTGCTACTCGGGTGAGGGATGACCTCCGTTAGGGCTTGTTGCCATTTGTGTTATATTCTTTCCAGACCACAGCGTGAACCACGCGGCTGCTGCTGAAGCATGAAAGAAAAAAGGTGGCGAAAAAAACGCACTTTGGAATATCACTTCAAGGACTCTGGCTCACATGCTGGGTCTTTTCTAGGAACGTGTCCAGCCAGTGTGCCTGCTCTCCTCCCACTCTCTGATTGCACGTCCTCTCCTCGGTGTCTGCCACATCTCCTAGAACATCCACCACACTTCAGCTGTATTGTGCAAACTCAAAGATGAAAAGTAGCCTCCACTCCATCACTCCGGTTTTCTTGGTTTATAACCGCAGCATCATGTAAATCAGCATCACTAGCACTTCTGCATCAGCCCTCACTTTTTTGGATGAAGGTATTCACAGTCGAATCTCAGGTTAAAATTGCTTATATTGGGTGTGTACAAAGGACATTCCTGAGAAAAGTCTAAACACACCTTATCCCGCTTTAGTTTTGTCTAAATATAGCCACCTTTTGTCTCACTACGTCAGAATTTCTTCTTGATGAAAGGAACATCGGAGGAAATAAAATTAACGGCGGTATGTGTTCAGGTGTTTTTTGGTATTATTGCATGACAGTGCTGATTAACACCAGCCAGATTTAACTCCGCTTTCTTTCATGGTAAGAAATTCAAGGAAAACTCCTGCGTTTTTCAACCTAAACTTTAACAACAGCATCTGCACCATATGTGTAATTAGTATATGCAGCAAGATTTATGATCATGAGAAAAGGATAGAAATCACGTTTCTCTACAAACGTAGTTACAGTATAAAAAAGTATAACATTAGCTGTTGATGTCTGTTCATAATCTTTTAATATATATATATATATACATATAACGTGAATTTGAACCTACAATATGATTTAAGGTGAGAAACACATAATGGAACATCCTTTTGGAAGTTTTATTTAGCTTTCCAACAATGACAGAGCAATAGAGGGGGAAAAATCATCTATACAGCATCTGATACGAGTAACAACAGCTGTGGAGGCACGAATTATACAGATTTAACTGACCTTCGATTTATACAGGAAATACACTTTTAGTAAAGAACTTTTCTGTTCTTTTCTCATTATAAGGAATCTTGTTGAAATTCTCATCTGTCTTGATCACACAGCAGATACGCTACAGATGTTGTGGATAGAGATTAGGTTGGAAAACACTGGACTATTCCTGTAAAACATATGGAACTGGATTTGTGTGCATTCCTGAAAGGGTGTGTGCAGTTTTTTTTTTTTTTTTTTTTATACAAAAAAAGCTGATAAAACATGGATTTCGTTTACTCGTATATGGATTGTCTTTATAATTTCTATACTATAATAACTTTGCATTTTAAATTTACGATTAATTATATTGAATGTCAAATTTGCGTCCATTTCTTCTGCTCACCTCGCCTTTTAATTACCGATCTTCTTAGCTTCTTTAACATCTCAGGCTCTTCAAGGTTGCTGGAAAAATCCAACAATTTCAATATAAGCTCATCATTCCCTCAGACGTTCTAACACTCGCTCCCTGAAGGTTTTTCCTTATTTAGGAAGAGGTTCTCACTTTGGCTAGAAATACAAGTAGGCAACACACCTGTTATTAAATATGTCACTTTTAATTGTAGTCTGATTAATCATTCTGACTCGATTTAGGATTTTCCAGGAAATTAAAAATAGATATAAATCAGAGTGAGGGAATCAGACAAAGTGTTTCATCCACTTAAAGAAAAAAAAATCCAGTCTGAACAACTTCCATATCATCTTTATGATTAACAGGCACCCTAAACCTTTTTCTTTTTTTAGTTTAACATTTCTTGCTTGCTTTATTTTCAAATTCTCTAGTTCATCTCTGCTTTAAGAAAATGATGCGGCGGAACTTTAATGCTGTAAAGTGTGTGTAGCTCTCTCACCTTCTCACCTGTACACTCAACACCTGTTCACACAACAGCATGAAACCTATCATCATATAGATCATTCATGAGTCGAGTCAAATCTCAATTTAGGCACTTTTAACATCCAGGGGCTTAAATCTGGCTCTTCTTGACTCTAACATCTTCTTGCAACTTCTTGTCACTAACATCCCTGAAACGTCTACAAAGGATTTCTTATTAATATGATGTCCGACAACGCTAGAAAATGTTTAGAGAGGAAAGATGTCCTGTGTTTGAGAAATAACCATTAACATTATCATCTTAAGCATTTAAAATAATGTGACTGCAAACTTTCCAAAGAAATAATGGAAATTCAGTACCACTAAACAAATTAGCACTACATCCCAATTTAATTTTCAACATAATGTGTTTGAGGGGGCGGAGCCATCCTTTAAGTGATGTGGCATCAGTGAGTTTAGTGATTAATGGATCATGGTCATCTATGCTTGTTGATCATATTACAGGGGGATCCTCTGGAAGACTGATTATCCCATCATCCACACTCTGACAGCGTGACCTTTAGTGGGATACACGCATTCCCAAGGGCTGATTTGTGACATGTGAAGTCATGACTCATCAGCTGTAAGGGAATGTTAGAGTCTATATGCAGGAATGATGTTAGATAATTAACATGCACGGTACAGAAATACCATGCCTGGGGTAACAATTATGCAAAGTCAGGGTGTAAAGGTGTGTGCATATCAAAATGTAATGCAATCATGAATGTGAGAAGTCAGGTACCTGCAGGCGTGTGGCGTCGCGTCATTCCTGCTCTCATTTCCATAGCCATCAGGAGTCTTGCTTTCACGTCAAGACTTAATTGTGCCTTTAATTAGTAAGGCTCAAAATAAATCAATGTCATTCGCAAATCCGTAGATATTTCCTAAATACTAAATCACACCTTGGATTTTCCACTAGGCCTGGCTGCGACGCAACCAACGTTTGATTTTTTTTTTTTTTCTGCACTGCAAATTAAACCCCATGAACGTTCATTTAAGCAATATGTGACATTCACGTCTTATTTAGATGTTGAAGCATACAGAGAATCATTTCATGAAAGCAAACTAAGTGACTGCAAGGGTTTCTGGGTAAAATGTTTAGAATTTTTTTTTTTATCTGCTAAAGCAGAGTTCATTGGGCATCACTCTTATTATGGATTAAAATCATAGAGGTGCCTTCATCATCTTGTTTTTCATAATCCTTGTTAAAACACGAACCTGCTGTAAATATGTCTATATGACAAATAAAAGCATTGACGCAATTTGGCATTTTATTCTGAATACCAACACGTGCATGCATTTCAAACATACTGAAGCACCGCTAGTGCTTTTTTAATGCACAAATCTTGTATATCTTGTATAGTGTTATGTAATTATAGCACTCTGATATTCAACACATGCATAGAAATCATTACTAATGATCATGCAAACCTTCTCCACTTCATCTAATATGTGGGTTTAATTCCAATCCAGCTGTCATATCTACAAACCAGGATGATTTCCTTCTCCCTAAATCCCAAATACTTTGATTATAACACAGTCTGATTACCAGTTCGAGGGACAACATGGCACTCTGCTGTCTCTTGGACAGGAACAATTAGGAACGCTGCAACTCTAATTATTTGAAATCAGTGGGAATTTTTATTCAGCAGGACGTACTGTTGCCCTCGAGTCTGTGGGGAGAAACCAGTCAAAGGTTCAGGATTCTAGTTAGAAAAGAAAATGGACCCCATACTAATGAGAGAGAAGAGAGGGGGACGCTTACAGAGAAACAAAGGAGGATCAGCTTCCTTCTATCACTAAGTTCACAAAACGTCCCTCTCCCTCTGTGTGTGCTCCCCAGGGACGGTGGGCGAGGCTTCAAAGTGTCTCTGTGCTATGGCTGGGACTGAAATAATTAGCCGTAGACCAGAAATGTAGGAGTATGCCTGATTTTTAACGACGACGACAGTCAATAGAATAGTGAATGAATTTTTGGGGTTTAAAAATGCAAGTATTCTGTCTACAAATTAGACTTTTATTATTTCAGAGCTCTGAAAACACTTGTTTTGTGTGAAGGGGTGATTCAATTTATTCATCTGTGATTTGATTTAATTTACATATAATCCATTTAATATTATTTATCATTGTCTCATGGTGAATTTCTCAATTAGCCAACTTCATTTATGTTCAATAAAGTTGATGAAAATGTACTAGTACTTAGTTTTCCTTAAAGTGATCTAAGCTATTAATGTAATCTCCATTCCATTTCCCAGCCATTAATATAAAATGTAAAATTTAGCCAACACCACCACCTAGCGGTTAAGGCTAGAAATGCACCATATGCACTGTCATATGCTCAAAGTACTGTATGTGAATTCCAGGGCATAAGAATGACATGAGAGAATGTGATTAGAAAATTACAAGTTATATAAAAATATATAAAATTGGATCAAATTTATGGCTTAAAACAATAAGGATAAACAATAAACTTAGTGTCAGCTAATGATAGAGAATGGATTATTGCAATGCAATCAATATTGGATTCAAAGTAATTTTTAATAGAAATTGAACATTGAAAATTACGTTTTCTTTCTTAAGTGTAAGAAAATTACTTCTTTTTAGGATGAACATGGTTATGACAATATCATTAAAAACAAAGCCCTGTTATGTGCACTCACGTCCAGCTGGGGGCGACACCAACTTTTAGTTGGAATAATTACGGACATCACAGGAAAGTAAAATGAGTGACAGTTAATGATAGATAATGGATTATTGCAATGCAATCAATATTAGATTCAAGTCTAATTTTTTTTTTAATAGAAATGAAAAAATTCAATCAAATAGGACTTACGTTGTAGTTTAAAGTTTTTTATGCATATAGAAATCGAACAGTTTGTTTTGTAAGAAAATGTAAGTTTTTAGGATTTAGTTTTTAGTGCGCTGCCATGTGCACTGTTGTCCACCTGGGGGCGACAAACGTTTTCAGTTGGAATAAGGACAGACACATGGAGGTAAAATAAGTGTCAGGTGATGATAGAGAATGGATTATTGCACTGCAATCAATATTAGATTAAAGTCTAAACGTTTTCGATATTAATCGGACAGTTTGTAAGTATTTTATAAGAAAATTAGTTTTTAGGAGGAACATGGATATGACAACAACAACAAAAAAAAACATGTCATGTGCACCTTTGTCCAGATGGGGGCGATCAAAAAAATTCAGTTGCCTGAAATTTCAACCGCATCAAGCCAGAAGAAAAAGAACCGGAACACGTGTGAATTCTATATTTCAAGATGGCGGCGTGCAGTATCGAAGACGTGCTCGCTAAAGCTGAAAAAGACGAGGCGGAAAGATTAAAAAGCATCACCGTAGACAAAGAATTAGACGTCGAGTTTGATATCGGAAACCTTCTGGCGTTGGACAAGAACTCGATAAACGCTCGCGAGCTGAAGCAGCAGAACAAAGACGAGTTTCTTCGCGCGCTGGCGCGTGACAACACTCAGCTGCTGATTAACGAGATCTGGAAACTTCCGAGCGAGAAAGTGGACGAGGTGATCGTGGTCAAGCTGCCCGATCCCGTCACGCCGTTACCCCGAGAAAAACCAGCCCCCAAGCCGAGACCCCCGACCAAGTGGGAGCAGTTCGCCAAGCTGAAGGGCATCCAGAAGAAAAAGAAGACCAACCTGGTGTGGGATGAAGTGCACAAGGAGTGGAAAAGGCGCTGGGGCTATAAACGAGCCAAAGATGACACGAAGGAGTGGCTGATAGAGGTTCCGGAGAGCGCAGATCCGAATGAGGACCAGTTCGCCAAGAGGAACCAGGCCAAGAAAGAGCGAGTGGCCAAGAATGAGTTCAACCGCCTGAAGAACGTCGCCAGGGCGCAGAAGGTGAAGGTGCCTGGTGTGGGACTCGCTCCAGCCTCCCAGCAGTCCAAAGCAGAGCTGGCCAAAGCCATGAGCGTCGCCAAAAGCTCCACAGCTTCGGTGGGAAAGTTCCAGGAGCGACTTCCTAAAGAGAAACCGCAGAGAAACACCGGGAAGAAGAGACAGTTCCAGCCTCTGATCGGTGACTTCGCCGGAGAGAAGCAGAAACAGCTGGAGATGCTCAAAGTCATGGAGAGCAAGAGACCCCGTCTGGACATCACCAAAGCCGTGAACAAGCAGATGAGGGAGGAAGACAGTGAATCTTCGGAACGAAGAAGAGGAAAGAAGGGACGGAGAGGGAACGCACCCCCTGGGAAAGGGAGGAGGCATGCTCAGGGTGGGAAAGGGAAAGGAAAAGGTCCCGGGAAGGGTCCTGGAAGAGGTCCCGGAAAAGGTCCCAAAGGCAAAGGACGGAGACCTGCAATGAAGCAGGGCAAACGATAGTGACTATTAACACTTTAATATAATCTGCGTCTTGTCTATTCGAATCCGAGACACACCTGAGCCTGTTAATGAGTGTCCTACACCCTCAGGAGTAAAGTTCTTTTCCCTGTCACTGGTGCTACATCACGCATACATCCTTTGTACGTTTAATGTGTCTGTTACTTGGAAAGATGTAAACTTTCAATTAGTTTTCATTGTTTCAAGGCCAAGTGTTGGTGATCCTTAAGGGTAAAGTTTAGTTTTAAACCTCCCTGTGATGGTGGCACTCATAAGACAAGCAAAGGTCCTGTTTGATGTCTTTATTTTTGAGAATTTGTTCACTGATGTTATTACAATATGATAATTATATTTTCTGGATGTCGTCTGCACTTTTTATCCCCCTTGTTTTGTGAATGAAAAAAAAAAAAGCCAATTGGTTGACCTTTTGTCAGCAGACTTTATCTTTCTAAACTATTGCAATGTACATCGTATGTATATCAAAGATTGTCTGATGAACTTCAGATATAGTGATGATGATATTGTGAATATTTTTGCTCTGGTGTACTTGAAGCTAGAACAGAATAAAAATTTTGGACTGGAACCATCAAAACTATTTCATGTGACCCAACACAGTACTGTCCTACATAATATCGGCCAGGGTTTAATCTGAATTTATTGCTGTTCAGATTTTGTAATAGTATCTGGATGTTAAAGCTAGACGCGTTGAGGGAACTTTTAGCATTGAGATAAAGATCCGGCGATATGGCAAAATTAGTTAATTGAAGGTGCAAGCACAATACTCTGTATATTACAATGTTTAACTTTTTTTTTAACAAAGATCAACGCGTTGTAGCTATACATAGGTCATTTTTATTCAGTGTTTACATGAACGTACAATATTTGACTCAGGATATTGAAATTTGTTCAATAATTTTAAAAAAATGGGAATTATCTGTAAGTTCTTTAACAGCAGCATTATGGAACCACTGACTTGAGCACAGAAAAGGTTTTATTATTGTCATCTTTTTTAATGATTTGATAATGATAATGTTGCTGGACATCAAGAATATCAAAAAAGAATATCAAAATGTTTTCACATTTTTCATTATTTGAGATGTGTATTAAACTCTTTCATGAATCATGCTAGTGATTGTTAAGTTTTTAAAAAAGGACAGCTATTGGTGCCTTAGATTCTTCCACAGAACACTTTTGCTTTTCACAAGAGTTTTTAATAAATACTTGAGGTTACCCACGGCTCCGCCTGCTTCCAGATTTTTGCGCCATGTGCTACCGTTACCTGCGCATGGACTGTGTGGTCAACTTGCTAACACTATATACGCTGCTCCAATATTCAGGCAAACCTTTCTTCTGCCTGTGGTATGCGCCATCGCTGTAGAAACGTCACAGTCTGTGATTCGGGGTTTCAGTAGCTATGAGCTCGGCCTGACACCCATTTTCGTTACCGTTACATTCAGTGAGGAACGCCTATGATAAACACGCTATGACGTAAAAGTTGATGATGACTACCTTCTGAATGTTACATTATGAAGTAAAAGCTGATGATGCTACCTACACTACCAAAAGTCAGGAACTCTGTCATTTCTATTATATTCATAATGGAGCGTGAGATATCAAAATATATAAATATACAAATATTTATATATAATGTCTACTTGGAGACTTTAAAACAAGCCTGCACAATTCCCTTTAATTACAAAGGTTTGACACAACACCTTCAAAATGATCGTTTAATCATCCTTTTTAGTGTTTAACTTTTAAAAAAAATTTGTATTAATCAGGATCTTTTTGAAATAGGTCCCCAATAGCAATTATTTTCTTTACTTTATTATAACTTTTTCAAATTATAATCTGATATATAATTAACAAACTGAGCGATCAGTTTTGGGGAGAAGGGCTTTAGTCCGTGAGGTGACCAAGAACCTAATGGTTAGTCTAAAAGAGCTCTAGTGTTGCTCTGTGAACCCTTTCTGTGAAGAGAGAAGAACCCTCTAGTTCAACAAAATGTGTATAAAAAATAAAAATAAAAAAGCGCTGTGAATGTATTAAGTCAATAGAAGCTTTTAGCAAATCGCAATTAAGCTGATTAAAAATGTGTTAAAGCTTCAGCACTGGCTTTTTAGTGATGATTTTATTCTGTGCTTATCACCTTCCCTTATTGGTTATCCAAGTGTTTCTCAACATGGTGGTGCTTCAATTAATGGTGATTTAGTGGGGGAAATAAGTATTTGATCCCCTGCAGATTTTCTAAGTTTGCCCGCTTACAAAGAAATGAAGGGTTTATAATTTTATCATAGGTTTATGGTAAAGGATAGAGACAGAATATCAAGCAAAAATCCAAAACAAAAAAAAAAGCACAGGATACAAATGTTATACATTGATTTGCATTTCAATAAGGGAAATAAGTATTTGATCCTCAAGTGAAACAGGACTTAGTACGTGCTGGAGAAACACTTGTTTGCAAGCACAGAGTAAGACGTTTCTTGTAGTTGGTTACCAGGTTTGCACACATCTCAGGACGCATTTTGATCCGCTATTCTTTAGAGATTTTCTCCTACTTTATAATATTTCTCTTACTTTATAATATTTCTTGGCAACTCAAAGTTTCGGCTCTCTCCATAAATTTTCTATAGGATTATGGTCTGAAGACTGGCTAGGCCTCTCTATGACCTCAATGTGATTCTTCTTGAGCCACTCCTGTGTTGCCTTGGCAGTATGTTTTGGGTCATTGTCATGCTGGAAGACCCATC
>JAQMYL010000019.1:20210692-20223387 GCA_030014365.1 Clarias pachynema
TTGTGCAGGTCTACAGTCTTGTCCCTGACTTCCTTTGACACCTGTTTGGTCTTGCCGATATTGATGAGATTTGAATGAAAAATAGAAATTCTGTGGTCAGGTGGCTTTTATACACATAACTTCTTAAATTAATATGTGTACCATATGAGCGCATAACCAGTCTGTGGGAGCCAGAATTATTGTTGGCTGCTTGGGGATCAAATACTTATTTCCCTCACTGAAATGCAAATCGATTTATAACATTTGTTTGGACTTTTGCTTGATATTCTGTCTCTATCCTGTACCATAAACCTATGATAAAAATTATAAACCTTTCATTTCTTTGTAAGTGGGCAAACTTAGAAAATCTGCAGGGGATCAAATACTTATTTCCCCCACTGTATATATATATATATATATATCAGTATTAATAAATGCTAAAGCATTGAAAGAGGATTTTTTTTTATTGTGCATTATACAAAAAAACATGGTTCTGCTCAGATATTTTATGATTTTATGGCAACAAACTGCCTACTTAGGGCTATTACTTGAACAAAAATGACAAATACTATAATTTTTTTTTTTATGTGAACATATCAGAATTTTGTGCCTCTGGTTAGGAATAAGTGGAAAATGTTTAATATTTCTCTTTGACATCTTAAGTAGAAAATATTTATTCATTCCAAATGAAGAAACAATGCTGTCTGAAATATTGTAGCAGAGGAAATGAATCTTGACTCACTACGTAATTCATTACTCAGACTCGGTTTTTAATTTGCATGTGTTAATCCTAATGATTTGCCCTATTATAAACACATGTCCACATGAATCCTCTGGAGCTGCTGGGTCTTTCTAAATGACAGCATAAATCCATCCTTCATTTAGTTGATGGATGTTGTTTGACCGCTTACACAAGTGCTTAGGGGAGGAGGGGGCTGGAGGGGGGCTAACCATCTGTTGAGTGCTGTAAAAACAATCAAAACATCACCATCCCACTACGGAGGACAGGAATATACAGGGACACTTACAACCTAAATCAATCAGACTCACTGAGATGACAGCAGCCTCGGAGGAGCTCAAATGTGCAGTGAGCCAGACGGAGAGAGGACAAAGGTCAAAGAGATATCAGAGCTAGCTGGGATTTTATATTCCATTTGTCCAATGATTAAAATGCTCTAAAAGGCAAACTAAATAGTATAGCAGAATAGATGTAGTGACAGTGAGGTCCCAACTTAAAATCATGATTTAAAAACTAATTAGACAATAATGTTTGTATAATTGCTTACATTTTTTTCCACAAGTCTTGTTTTTTTTTTTTTACTCCAGTATCTATGTGATCAGAGTTTCTATACACTTACAGTATAGGCATATAGGCTTATTAGTGGATTAATGTCAGCTATCAATACTCAGCTGTGGAGAAGCAAGATAGCAATCAAATATGAAGTTTATTTGGATGGAAATATGGGGAAAATATCATGTACTTAGCTTTCACATAGAAAGTGAGACTATCCTGGCTGATAAAATCTATACACAGTAGCATTTCCTATTAAAAGATGAGTTATTTCTTAGACAGGAACATATGTAGTCCAACTAGGGACCATAGAGGCCAGTGGTGACCATTGTATTTATTCCCATTTGTACAACCATTGTAGGACCTCCGTCAACATTCACACACTGTGGGATTTTGGAAAAGCCAATAAGCCTAATCTTCATGTTTTTGGACTGTGGTAGGTAACCGGAGTACCCGGATGAAACCCACCAAGCTTTTGGGTTATAGTTACAAGAACTTGGATTTTAATTGTTAATAATGAAAGTAAAGTTTTGGAAGGCATTATTAATACAGAGCCTTATGCAATTAGGTCATAAGATGCCTTAATGGTGGACAGTAGAATAAATGCATGTCTATATTAATGTTTGAGATTCTACTGACAATTAATATAATTTTTAAGTTATTTCATTATAAGGGGGTTTCAAGTGCAAAAACACAATTTACAATGTCAGTTTTGTAGTTTTGTCTGTCCTTTGGATCTATTCTTTTTACCATCTATATGCCCCCCTTGGTCATGTCATAAGCCAGTATGGAATCTCTTTTTATTGTTACAGATGACACCCAATATAATTATTAAATCTGCTCCATGTCATTCCACAGCAAACTCAACACTAACCTCCTGCCTTGAGTCTATTCAAACCAGGATGAATCAACATTTCCTGCAGCTAAACAGCTCAAGATCCAAAGTTCTAGTTGGCAAACCCCCATCGAGTCTGTCACTCTCTTATGACCAACATCACTTTCTTTGAAATTAGTGATTAATCTGGGCTTTGGTTTGATTCTTATCGTACATTTGATAACACATTAAACACTATTAAAAGCCTAATTTATTCACATCAAAAACCGAGCAAAACTACAGCCCATTCTCAGTCTTGCACGCTCTGAAAAACTTGTCCATGCCGTTATCTCCTGGCAGGACTCCTGTAATGCACTCTTCATCATTTTTAAAACTCTAATATGTTTAAAATTGAATTTTCTGCTAGAATCCTGCTGAGAGCAAGAAAATTTTTATCACATCACAACTGTTTTGCAAACCCGTCCCTGATTTATGGTAAAAGTAATATTATTTTTGGTTGTATAATTTGGCAGGAAGAAGGAGATACCGGTACAGACATGAAGAACCTGACAAGGTATTGATAATGATTTGAGTGTGTAAAGCTCTAAAATATCTTTATTTAAAATATCTAAAATATCTTTATATAAAATGTTAGTCTATTCGGATCTAATTTGTTTTAGCAATAAGATGGGTCTAAGTAGTTTCCTACCCAGAAATGTAATCAAGCCTATATTTATGTTTTAATAAAAAATTAATATACTGACATACAAAAAATAGCATTAAATATGTTATGTATGTACTGTATGTGTAATATGTTACATATGAAGAATCTATGTATACATTTATAATTTGGAGTATGAAGTTTATTTTCTATACCCAAAATTTTACCGAAAATGGTCATAATGAATCAACATGAACTTTATTGTAAAAAGACCAGACCTGTTTATATCAGTGGGAGTGGTGTAACAGGTGTCTTGTTAAGGGTGTGACTGATCTAGTTTAAGGATTTATCCATATTATACAGCAATACTTACAGTGACATTGGTTAATGTTTTTGATTATTATAATAGTGTTTTTTTTTTTGACAAATATAACCATTTTTCAGTGCGTTGTTGACATTATGACAGTTACTGACACAAAAGATTAGGCACAAAATCTACGATCTTTTTATTCATTGGTTATTATTGGCATGAATATAATACAAAATTGTAAGCTTATGTCAACTACATATGGATCCTATGAATGTTAAAAAAGAAAAAAAATTAATGTAGAGTTATAATTCTATACATATGTATAGTGGTTTGAGTTTTCTTAATGTTTTTTCAGTCTCACTTGCATGTTTCATAAAATACTGGTATGTTATGTTTCCACTAGGTGGTGGTAGCGCACAGACAAGTCCTAAAGAGGATGGGTTAAGGTGGTTTGGGCAGCTGCAAAATGGACAGAAGGGCTACTCTCCTGCCTCCTGTGTCATCGAGCTGAGTCATAACACACACCACGTATGTGAAGGCAATTCAGTGCAAAACACTTAAGCTCTCAATTAGGTTTATAAGACATAAAACTTTTATTTAATTCTAGCATAAGATAGCTATTATAGCATTAAATGTTTGTTTTAATGATTGTTTAAAAAAATAATAGCGTTCTGTTATACAGTAATGTACAGACGTTAATGTCCTTTATGGTTACTGAGTGGAAAGTAGAAAGATTTTCCAATGAATTTGTCTTTTAAAATAAGTCTTTGCATTTAGGACTCAGCACAATGACGTTATGTAAAGGAAAAAAAACTGTGGTATAAAAATGGTGCTGATCTTGTTGCATCATGCATGTTTTGTTCCTAGATGGACTAAAAATCAAAAAATGGTGAAGGTTTGCAAAGACGCAGTTCAGTTCAGGTTGACTCAGTGGTGATCCTCCGGGAACGTGCTGGGTGAGTGTGTCTTTCCGCCCTGCTGCCTCCCCCCCACGTTACTGCTCTTGTCTTCACCGCCCCTCCTGCCAAATCCACCCATCCACCCACCCCGAAGCAGCTGCTCCCCCCCCAAACCAGCACACCCCAAACAGGTGGCTCATCCCATAGCGCATTAGTTAACAATGCACACAAACAGCATGCCAGATCTGATCAATTGGTGCAAGGTTTATAAGTGGTGCTTCTGTGCACTCCCCCCCCCCCCCCCAAAAAAAAATGGGCCGGTGCACTTTTTTCCATTATGATATTTATTTGCAATTAGGATGCAAATCAACCAACCCCCATAAAATGTGTGTAAACATGTAAAAATAAAGGTTAGCATGATGTTTGTGTGTTAACTTGCTAGTGAAAATGTCTATAATGACACTATCTTTGTCTGGCTATAATGAGACCCCGTGGAGGTGTCTTGAGGATGATGAGCTTTGAGAAGTGTCCCTATTGCCTTAAGTGGTGGCAACCACCAATGTAGAGGCTGCTCTCTCCCTCCTTCTCTCTCAAAGTACTGGAATCTGGGTCAGCGGGAATAAACAGCGCCTTTGTGCTTGTTGTTTCCTCTTTGTGTGGCCCAGTGGAGGCAGGCAGCAGGCCCCTAGGGGTGGAGGAAGGGAGGAGGGACCTTTCCTGACTTTGAAGCAGGACGCCCAAGCTCCCTCCTCGGTCCACAGCTCGCCCAGCCTGCTGCCCAGGCTCCTGTCCAAACATTGCAGAAAGAGCCAGTGCCAGGGGGCCAGTAACAGGGTAATTGAACATGACTGAATGGCACCAACCTGCAGGACAGCCTAGAGCTCAGCCCACGGTGTGAGTGCTGTAGCTGTTTTGGGATGCCAGGATCATCACAATGTACAGATTGTTACATAGATAGAGTGAACATGCCCTGCTGTTACTCGTGTGCTGCTGTGTCTGTTAAGTGCTCTTCCACCAAGTAGTGTGGTAGAGTACACCAGAACTATTTGCACTCTGGTTGAGAACATGTGTTTGTGAAAGTAGGAGGGGTTCTCAGAAGGATGCAAACAGTTTGCAACCATTTTTACAATTTGCAACTTGACATTAAATAAAAAAAAGGAGACATACAGCGTATTTTACATTAATTAACACAGTGCATGGCACTGTTCCTTTTCTGCCACATAGGGGTAATTAATGAGCACGAGGCATTGCTGGCCGCCAGTAATGGTGACAATTGCGCCTGAGAGTGCCAATACATAAATCACGCCAGAAATACTGTAGAGAGAAGGTGAAGAGCAGATTTTTTTACATAAATTACAGCTCAATTGTTCATTATGTACATTATTCCATCTTATGTTATACTCCATGTAGTGAGCATATATACTCACTGACCTCTTTAATGGAAATACCTGCACATTCGTGCAATTAGCTAATTATGTATCAGTAGCACAATAAATAAATCCTTCAGATGTCAAATATCGTGCAGATACAGATTGAGGTAGAGGTGACGGTAAGGTAAGGTAATAGTTATGTCAGTCTTCACAATAAGGACATGGCTTGGCTGCTTTGGACATTTCAGAAACTGCTGATCAGGAACTTTTTTCACGTTCATCAGTCTACAAGAAATAGTGCAAATACTACAGTAGCAACAGTGAATAAAACTCTTGACCTGAATCTGCATTATTTTATGCATTGTGCTGTTGCCACATGTTTTGCTATTTGTATCATTACCTTGTAAGTGATTACCTGGAATACAGGTATTCCTATTAAAGTGAACGTTAAGAGTCTATTAAAATAAGCAGAGCTGAAATGTCATCAATAGAAAGAAATAATCCAGAGACAGTAACAGGATGATTCTCGAATCATTGTGTACAATTATTGGTTAATTCTATTTCAGTCAAAAACAGGAGCCTCATGCAGATCGCGTCAGTGTAATTTTTTATAAAATGTAGGATTTATTACACTATCCAGTGGAAAAGCACTGTAAGTGTACTCTGGGAAATAAAGGCTACAGTCCAGTAGCAACATGACTAATACTGTATGACAAAATGGAATATCAGTGTATTTGCGGTTAACTTGGGATATGTGGAAATTAACCATAAGAGAGCAGATTTATATACCAGATGGGAGAAATTCTGCAAAATGTTTTTATGTTTACTCTATCCTTTCATTTATTTATAGGTTTTACTGATTTATATGCACTTAATTTTCACTTAATAGTCTCGCTGTTGTGTCTTTTGTGGTTTTTGTCTTTGCAGTCATTAATTCATAAACTGTATGACAGCTGTCTTGTACCTAAAGTAAAATGTTCAAAAGCAGGATAAAGCTTTTTTTTAAAAATATAAATAATAATTATATTATTATTATTATTGTTGTTGTTGTTGTTGTTTTAATGTACAATGATTTATTAAATCTTTCTATTCACATATTTTATTTTCAATATTTCATTGTTTATTCCTAAATATTGAAATGTACATATATCAGTCAAGCTAAATGTGTTCTTAAAAAAAAAAATACTACATCATGTATTGATGATAGTTTGATACCACTTGCTAAAATGCTAAAACATTGACAACCACAAAAAGAAATATTTAATATATTTATATAATACATATTTAATATATATATACATATTGACCAGAATCCATAAAACACTGCAAAAAATGACATCACAGCGTGTGATGCTAAGGAAATGTTTATATAAAAAGTTAAAGTTTTTAAGATATTTACATAAAAGAAGTTAGTATGTATTTGTATCCTTTGAAATGGAGTATGACATACAGTAATATGCATGCATATGAATCATGTTGTGTAAAACTGTCAAATGAACAGCTTTGAGCCGGCCACCTCATAATATAATGAGATTCAACTCCTGACATACATCAAATCACTAATGAGGGGCCTCATTAATGGTCGCAAGAGTTTAAGAAGACTTTAATGAAGACAACATGCACTAAATCTTCCTTTCCATTATACTCTTTTCTTTTGCTTCTGTAAAGCAGTGCCTTCGGGCAAGCCTAATTATTACTAATAACTTATTTTGAGGCCAACACACTCTTGTATGCAGGCACATTGTAATTTCTGGGGTATCTCTTTACACACCATCTGTAACTTGCTCTCTAAATATAGTGTATCTGACTGCACAGGATCATGCACCATAAGTTTATATGTCTACCATTTCTAAATCACTCATCTCTATTTTCAAGTAACTGACTTTCTGGAGGTTTTTAGGCTACTAAGGTGCCTCGGCCATCTGCTCGACAGAGATTAACTAGTCTAAAAGCCGGGAGCTTTCTCTTTTGGTTTCTGATGGAAGCCTCTCTGAATGCTTTAATTAGTCTTAATCCAAGAGCAAACTCAGCAACTGCTGATGTCATATTGATGTCCCTGATTGGGGGCCAGAGTAGGGGAACCCATATACTGCAGAGATTTTTTTTCCACATCTATGGCAGCTGGTACCTGGGAATAACCTGCAGAGCAGCTGTTAAGCTGGACAGCGAGAGCGTTCACTCATGCCACACCCAGAGAACACCAAGCTCACCCGTGGTGCCCCACTCATTCACCAGGTGCCCCGCCTGCAGCACAGTTCCATTCGAGAGGTTAAATCTGACCCATGCTTCATGAAAAAGAAAAAAAAAACTGGTCCATCTCTGGTTACACCCTTCAATCACTGTCCACTAAAGTCCGGATGCAGAAAAGTCACAAATGGAGAATACCTGCTGCCTAACTCACATCTCTTACACCAGCTTATTGTTTGTATTTCATTCCAAAGCTTGGTATGCACATACTACAACACAACTACTTCTTGGCTTGCTGTGATTACTCGTAGTGTCTTCTTTTATGCTTAAACACTATAGTTATGCGCCCGACCTGTCTAGTGTCCAAACACTCAGCAGGAACCCGTGTGCAAGCCAGTGGAAATTCTGACCTAAATAAACGCACAGGCAGGCCTGGACGAAGCTCAAGCTCCTCGTGTGGATTTCCCGCCCGAATTCAGAGTGCCTGCCAGATGACTGGGGCTGTCATTGCTATAATGGCCGACCATCTGCTGTCTGGCACGCACAAAAGCTGGCAGTGTGCGCACACTTGAGGGGGAGGGGCTTCACGCTGATGAGTTTGCACCCTGCCACATGCCGTGTGGGGACACCTCTGAACACACACATATATTACTAAGCAAGGAGGTGATGCATGGCTGTTTATGCAGTTGGTATAATGTATAAATTACTTGATGATCTGATGCATCCTCAAATATATTTGTTTACAAATTTGCCTTAGCAATATTTCAGTCACTAGGATAGAATCTATAGAACTGAGCTGTCAATCATGAGCGCCTTCAGAATTTTAGAATAAACATACTAAATGGACTACTAGCTTGCATAGCCTCCTAAAAGTGGGTTTATACTTAGAACCATTGATAAAAGAGAAATCCATACTTCCCAGCATAGAATCTGTAAAGAGGGCAAACCGAAGAACATTCAAGGGTGGAACCTACATAATATCATTCAATGATAAAAATTGTTGTTGCATTTCCTAAATTAAAATTTTTTTTTTTTTTTAAGGATTACACTCTACAGTAAAGGAGTTACTTGACTGGCTAAAATCAGTTTTAATATTATCAGTGTATACACTGATAACATTAAAACCACTGACGGTACAGTGAATACCATTATTATAACATATATTGGCATATACACTGTACATATGACACATATTATGACATTTTTGGGCACCTGGAGAGGACCAGGATATATTAAGTAGAAAGTGAACAGTCAGTTCTCGAAAAAGTTCTGTTGAAAGCAGAAAATCTGAGCAACTTTGACAAGGATCAAATTGTGATTGTTTAGATGCCTGTGTCAGAGCATCTTCAAAACACCAGGTCTTATTGGGTTTCCCCAGTATGCAGTGGTTAGTACTTATCCAAAATGGTTCAAAAGACAACCTTATAACTGGCACCAAGGACATGGGTGCCCAAAACTCGTTGATTGGGCATGGGGAAACAAATTTGGCCCAATCCCACAGAAGAGCTACTATAGCATAAACTGCTGGAAAAGTTAATACAAAGGTGTCAGAATACATGGCGCATCACAGCTTGCTGTATTAGGCGCTGTTTAGCTACCGACCTGTCAGAGTTCCCATGCACACTCATATCCACAACTAAACGTCCTGAGTGTTTCTCAGCTTATGAATCCTTATGGGCAGCCAATTGCATTTTAAAAAGTCACTTTCAAGAGTTAAATAATCTGCTTAGTGGGTAACTCTGAAGTATACACATCACTGTCAGCTCATACAAAGGAGTTGTTTTGGGTTTGACCAGCAGGACTCCAGCTGCTTTCAAGCACATACTGTACAAAAGCGGCAACCCGAGCTGAAGTCAATGGAGCTTTTGACATCTCTCAAGCCAATGTTGGGCCACTAAAAGGCACAATAGCATGAGTCAGAAGAAGAAATGATTTAGAGTGCGTGTGCCATGGGCATGTAATGGCTCTAGGCAGCAGAAGGCATGTCAGTGGGGCCTATGCGCTCTTCCATTCGGGGGCAATTGAGTGAATGGGTCTGTAAAACTAACAGACTCAGGGAACAATGGAGCAAAAAGACATTATTTCATGGCCGAGTGGGCCCCTTTAGCTGGAGCAGCTGACCTGCAGAGAGGCCTCTTGTTCAGAAGGGGTGTATGTACGTCGACCTCATAGCAAAAATATCAGCAATCCCCCACTATCTTTTACACAGGTCAAGAAATTATAGTTAGCAATCAGCGTTGGTGCCATATCCACCTGGAGCTTGGAGAGAATGAAGATGATGACAACAAGCCATGACATACACAAAGATACCCTTGGGTGGGACAGAAAGTGATATGAAACCACAACAAAAAGGGGACTGAAACCATAACACATTGAAGAAAGCATTTTATTTTTCCCCCTCAGTACGTACAAGGGTCACAAATGGTTACTAGCAGGATTTAGAGAGGCAGGCGATATATGTACAGCAAAATAGTGTTGGAAGTAAAATGTCTTGCTTGTGAAAACATGTATATGTCAATTAAACTGAATGTACTGTCTGTCATACATTGTAAACTGCTATATGTCTCTCCTTCCCTTCAAAATCTACGATTAGGTGGTTGAGTGTTAAAGAGAATTTTATACACAAACCTGCACCCACATTAAAAACAAGACAAAAACGTACACACATGCCTCACAACTTTGTTGTTACCTGCAATGTTACATTAAAAAGAATTAAGTCGTATGCTATGAAATGTGATGAATAACCTAAAAAACTCTGGGATTTGCAAATACATTTTTTGTAAAATTAAAAATAATTTAAAAAGCTACCCATAGGACAGGATGTCTTAGTGTTGGACTAACCAACTGATTTTATATTTTTTTTAAAAAAAGCTCTCAGCACATCACAGAGGCTTGGTTTAATAATAATGCCTTAACGTAGACCCTTTTAAACCCACCTGAATAAATTCACATTGACCAGTATAACACACTGACTTGACAAACACACTACTGTAAAAAGTTTCTCCATTACCTACAACACCAGACAAAGATTAGGTTTAGATTTAAGCATTAAAACTGTTCTACATCTCCAAAGGATTGTGCACGTGTTTCATTCACTTCCTTTCTGATTCTTAGGTATAGCACAGCCTTCAATTTCACCTGCACAGATGAGATCGCTTAGTGAAAGAGACTGTTATTTCAGTCCAAAGTCAGTGTTTCATCTGTACAAGAAAAAAAAAAATCAACTACTTCACTCACCATCACAAAAAGACTTAAAATGTAAACACTTCAGGGGATTTAAATTTTTTTTTTAAAAAGACACTTGAACAACATTTAAAAAGTGCAATTTGCCTACACAAGCAATTGAAAGCTGCATGTCGCTACCTGTATGTAATTACACTTGTTTGATCTTACGGAACTTTGGAGATGATTTACTGATTTTAGATCAAAACCAATTAGTAAAAAATTATTAGTGGCAGTGTATGTTGTTACAAATTTCGGAAACATTTCTGACAGAAGGTAGCCAAATATTCTTTCTTAACACAACAGAAATAAAATTCTCTTTATAGCTTTGAAATAAATAAATTAGTAAAGATTTAATAAATAGAACCTACAGCCCTAAATGATGGAGAAATCCATCTCGTCTTGAAACGTGTTACTTTGTGTGAGACTGCATATTAAAAATCAGTACCAAACATGACTTTTGATAGTTTGAAAACTAAAGCAGCTAGGATGCAGGTTGCTGGTTTTGTTTTTAGGCTGCAGTCACTGCCATGTCAGTCAGCAAAAGGTAGGTCTGTTACAAAAACTGGACAGTCCAAGTGCTCAATAAACATCTCAACAACTCGAATTACAGCAATGAATAAATTAGAAAAAGAAAAACAAACAAAAAAGAGGTACCCTTCCTTTTGACGCTACCTTAGCAATTATATGCTGTACAATACATTCAGTGAGTGTCGAACTCAACAAAAACACGGAGCAGAACCCTTATTATGGTTCAAGCCAAAACAGTCACATTGCAAGTGCTATCCAGTCCCTCCTAAACATGCTTCAAGCCCCTCCCTTTAACAGTTACCCACAATCAGTAGTGCAACACTGCTAGTGCTCTTCGATCCTTAAGACACTATTTTTGTTTAAAAAAAATAATAAAATCTTCTAAAAAGCAACGTATTAAAAATCCCAAAGGACTAACTGATATGCGTTTGTCTGTTTACTTCTTCTTTGGAATTTCCATACTCTGGACCTGACGTGACGAGAGAAAAAGACAGAAAATGCTCAATTACATGAAATACTTACTCTATATCTCAGTAACCGGCAACTAGAGCAAAAAGATCTTGGGTTCTCCTAATATTCCACACTGTCTACGGATAAAAG
Source organism: Clarias pachynema (assembly GCA_030014365.1). Taxonomy (NCBI): domain Eukaryota; kingdom Metazoa; phylum Chordata; class Actinopteri; order Siluriformes; family Clariidae; genus Clarias; species Clarias pachynema. The sequence continues at coordinate 20,222,557 of JAQMYL010000019.1, forward strand.
TTACACAATACGGCAAAGAATTACCTTAAGCTAGATCAACACACCTAGAACAAAAGCGTAATCTCAAGAGAAAGCCTAGTTGCGTTCAAATCAAGTCGTTAACACGCCGCCTTGTGGGTTAAAATACTTTAAAATACAGTGTAAGTCTTAAGCGCACATGTACAAAAAAACAAAAAAAACGGTGAGCATTTAGTTTCCTACACCAGATTGTCTAAAACAGAAGTGCGAGGAATGAAGGGGCTGCTGTCAGAAGCAGAGATGAGGCAGGCGTGGAGCTCACAGGACCAGAGCTCTGGAGGTGCACGATGGCAGCTGGGAAGAGTTCAGGTAGTGCCTCGCTTGCTCTGTCATGATCAGCTGGTCTTGCGTCTTCCCAAACACCACTGCCTCCCACTCGCTGCGACCCTGAGGGAAGAAAACATTGGTTTTAAGCAAAAAACATATCACCTACTTAAAGTCAAGCAAACATTAAGGTCTCATACCTGTGTGGAGGCTTGGTAGACTGGGCTTCGGTGTGAAAGGAGCTCCTTTTTTGCCTGAGGGCTGAGGGGGCAGATGGGAAGCTGGGTATCGATTTTCAGTGGACCTGGAGAGCAGCTGAGGTCCTCCTCTCCTTCTCTCATTGGGGTCATCAAAATCGTGCTGCTCAACATGCCATCGTCATGAGACTGCGTGATCAGAACGAATTACCCCAATCAGACAAGCGTAAAAACCTAATGTCAAGTCGTTTCTGATCATTAATGATGATTTCTAAATGGGTCAATGACGTGACGCCCCCTTTTTCTGTCCGGGTTAATTTTATTTTGCAGAAAAAACAAAAAAATGCATAAA